>JAUMHM010000072.1:15548832-15559090 GCA_032362435.1 Melikaiella ostensackeni
TTCTCTCTCGAGGCTCTCAGATTGGGATTAGGTTATCCTAATCCCAAGCCAAAAGTTCTCGCTTGCGAAGGTGTGTGTAGAACCAGAGGACGAAGTAGGACTTCGACCTTGCATCCCCGATGCCTCCGCTACGATCTTTCCATTGAGTGGGGACGTTCGTAACTGTCGCTCGTTTTCAGCGACTGCTACCCTCTCAATTTCGTGGCTTTTCGGTCCCCACTATTTCTTTTTTACGGGACTAGTGGGGGACTCATGAGACTGCGCGACCCGTTTCTCCCTGCGGTTCGGCAAGGGCAAGGGCAAGGGCTACCTCGATACTAGAGGCAGTTTACTAAATCACTATTCTATTGCCGTAACATAACTTTCGTTCACCGTTTTTTTATAATTAAACACAATTTTTGGTATAAGTTTCTTCTGTAACATATGTGTATTTTGCAATTTAGGGATAGTTTATCCTCTAATAAAGATGACGAACGGTAATAGCTACATACATTCAACAAATTATAAGTAAAATTAAATGATTACCATGCTGATACATCTCCTTATTTTTTCGTTGCAAAACAGACACAGCTGGCACTACAGAGATGGTTTTTCTTTTGGGGTAGGTTGTAATTCTTATGTTAATTTCTGATTGAGTCTTCATGAAATAGTGTTTGCATAAATTTTCTGTGCATTTGTTCAATCACTGTGCGACTCGGAAATTTTTTATTACAAGACAGACGTAACTGACTGATTGGGGGTAGTTCACCTAGTTTATCCCCCAGTGTTCTTGGTAGATTATCAACTTACTATCCTATCATCATAAGATATAAAGTAATTTTGATTTAAGTTTTTTTTAGAATTAATTGAATTTATATTACATGTTTTTCGTCTTTTATATAAGTCTTCTGATAATTGGGGGTTGTTAACCAACTAATAAAGGTGGCCTGTAGTAAGAGAATTATTCACTCAACAATTTATGACCTAAATAAAATGTATATAAAACCTTCGTACACTACAGTAGAAGAATATTGTTCAAATGACGAATTTTCGTGTTTTCAGCAAAATACTTCGAGAAACGGTTTCACTCTTTAAATATGAAAACGGACCAAAATAAAAAAAAACGTATATCTTATTTTTTGTCCTCTAAAACATATCAGAGTACCAAGCGAATCAGAGGCGGACACCTGAGAATCATTTTTTCCCGTTTTAATTAGGTAGAGTGCATTTTTCCAAATTTTCTGTAAATGACTACGACACGTCCTGAAAATATTTTTGAAAAAAGTGCCAAAAATCGTGTTTGCGTAAATTGACCCTTACCATCGCATTTTAGAACAAAATGTTCAATAAAAAAATTAAGCAGGATAAATTTCTGAGAAAACTAAACAAAAGAACCTTCTATCTTCAATACGTGCCGAATTATGATCCTTCAAAGAAACTGATTTTTTTTAAAGTGGCTGAAAAATAGAATTTTGAAGTCTGCATCCATACATTTCGAACCTGTTAATTTTACGAAAAATTTTCGTAATATTAAAGTACTTTTCCAGAATTTTTCAGAATTTACTTATTTTTTCATTCTTGGAAAATTTTCTAGAATGATCATGAATGTTATAGAATATTCTGGAATATCATTGACTTTTCTAAAATAATATTTTATTTTCTTAACTTTTGTAGATTATTTTTTAATATTAAACTGTTGTTGAATTTTCTAGACTTTTCTGGAACGTTATGGCCTCTTTTTAATACTCTAGAGTACTTTGGGGTTTTCTTGAATATAGTTTTATTTTCATTTTTAATTCTATGAAAATTATAGAACGGTCCAGGATATTCTGTAAAATTTCAGGATATTCTGGGTTGATATTGTCTTTTGTATAATTTTTCTGACTTTGGTAGAATATACTAAAATATTGTAGAATCTGGAATTTTATGTTCTTTTATAAATTGTCTAGAATTTTCTAGACTATTTTAGAATGTTTTTAAATATTCTATAATATTATAGAATTTTAAATCTGAATATTCTAGTAAATTATGTAGAATAATCTTTTTCCATAGGTCCATAGGTCACGAGTTATGATCATGGAACTTTGACCCTTTCTATTCGGAACAATCCGTTTGTACTGAAAAATGTACTTGTGACCGTATTTAATAATTTTGTTGGCTCATATGCATGTCTAAACTTTATTAATGACAATAAATACAATAATAATTTCATTACAATAATTGACAAAACTTAGTTAACTTATTTATTTAATTAATAATGGAATTAATAAAAATAGGTAACTAAAATTAATTAAGAACAAGCGATGTTGTGCAAATATTTGTCAAATACTATTTTACGTGCACTGTTCTTACTGTATCTGAAAAGAAGAAAGAAATTAAGTTCTTCAGAAATCGTTATTTCCTTATTCATTCCTAATTCATTCCTTTATTATCAATATTTGACAATAACTGTTTCGTCCTTGGCGAACGGCTTATAAACTTTTGGCATTTAAAGTATAAAAGAATAAAATGTTATCAAACTAATCCATTCAATAACATTATTTATAAAAAGTGAATAAACAATGTAAAATCAGTTAATTAATCATTTTGCTTCTATTCACTGTCGACAAAACAGATATTCTGGAGATAAGTTTCACAAAGAAAATACATAAAATGTGTACAGAATCGATTACGTGAAGAGTATTATTCAAACAATTCTTAAATTAATTAATTAATTTTTAATTAATTGTTTTTAGCGCGAAATTGAAAAAATGTGTATTTCTAAAGAATTACAGTTGTCACCAAAATAGTTAAATACGGCCGCAATTACATTTTTCAGTACAGATAGACTCTTCTGAATAGAAAGGGTCAAAGTTCCATGGTCATAATTCGTAACCTATGGAGAATGGATGAATCATTTTTCATTAAATTTCGCAAAATTTCATGTTCTACAACTTTTCCTCTGGTGTCTTTAACGTAGCTTTATCCAGAAATGAGGTATTTTGAAAAATCTGATCACGTGTAATTTGCCCTGATGAATAGGTAAAAAATGGTCAACTTTGGGAGGTTATAACGCATGCCCTATTAGGGCAAGACGATTATATTATTTAGAATAACTGGAAATTTCCTGCTCTACAACTTTTCCTGTGGCGCCATTAACTTAGTTCAATTTAGAAAGAAGATATTTCGAAAAAACTAAACACGAGTAATTTGCCCTGATAAATAGGTAAAAAAATGGTCAACGTTGGGAAGTCAAAACTCATGAGCTATTGGGGCTAGATTATTGATTTTGTGTTAGAATTACTGGAAATTGCGTCTATTTATTTAGTATTCCGAACATTTTTTCGTAAATTAATAGGTTTTAAAGTACAGATGCAAACTTCAGAATTTCATGTTTCAGTCACTTTTTAAACAAAAATCCGGTTTTTTTGAAGGTCCATAACTTGACACCTATTGAAGATATAATGTTCTTTTTTCTTCAATTATCTCAAAATTTTGTCAAGTTTAATTTTTCTGCTGGATATTCCGCTCTAAAATGCAATGGCAAGGGTTAATCCACGCAAACACGATTTTTGGAAATTTCTTCAAACAGATATTCGGGACACGTCGTAGTCCTTTCTTGAAAATATGGATTTCGCACCAAGACCACTCAATAAATCGTTTCAGCAAAAAAACTCGCTCTACCTAGTTAAAACGGTAAAAAGGCCCTTTTTTCGACCAAGTTGCCTGGACTACCTACTCGTGGAGTAGAAGCATCACTATTTTGTTGGAAGAGAAAGGGACATAAAAATTTACTGTGACATAAAATTATCAATTGTCAATAATTATTTATTTTTACTGCAAGAACTCATCACTTTAATAGAGATACTACTACTATGAAAAACGTTTCGTCTCATTTGGTTCATTTTTATCAGACTCTTCTAATTATAATTATGCCTTTTATAAAAAATATGGATTTCACGTAGATATGGATTATTTATGAAATACCTCATTTTCAGTGTGATCATTTGTGTGGAGAAGGTAAACAGACAAGAAAAGTAACTTGCTATAGAAAAACGAATGGGAAAATCCAGGTTTTGGAGGACTCCGCCTGCGAGGAAGAATTACCTGAAAGAGAAAAATCGTGCGAGTTGAGACCATGTGCTGGTGTCGATTGGGTTACATCTAATTGGAGTGGCGTAAGTTAAATAATATTTTGTTTGATTTTTCATTTTTACGAGCTATACAAATTTTAAAGGAAATTTCGTATAAAAGAATTACAAATTGTCGACGTATGTCAAAAATACACTGGTTATTTTAAAGTAGCTACGATTTTCTGAAGTTTCGAAAAAATCAGAATCAGTATCTCGATTCCTTTTTAAAGACTTCCATGTTCTGGAAAGTTCTAGAATATTCTGGAATTTTCTTGACTTTTCTAGAATATTCTTTTATTTTCCCAACTTTTGCAGATTATTATTTAATTCTGAGGTATTATTGAATTTTCTAGACTTTTCTGGAAAGTTGTTGCATTTTTTTTTAATATTCCAGAGTGTTTGGGATTTTCTTAAATATAGTTTTATTTATTTTTTAATTATATAAAAATTATAGAACGGTCCCGAATATTCTGTTAAATGATAGAATACTCTGGGTTGTTATTGTCTTTTCTATAATTTTCTTGACTGTGGTAGAATGTACTAGAATATTGTAGAATCTGGAATTTTTTGTTCTTTTATAAATTGTCTAGAATTTTCTAGACTATAGAATTTTTTGAATATTCTAGAAAATTCTAGAATTTCGGATCTGAATATTCTAGAATATTATATAGAATAATCTAGTGTTTTCGAGGGTTTTCCTTACTCATGTTTACCAAAAAAATGTCATTTATTAGTTCTTGACAAAAAAAATGAAATCTAACATGAGAAAATCTGTCCGGGGGTACACGACGCGAAATGCCCAGAGTACCCCGACAGTGATATCTTACAAAAAGCTGCTATAAATAAGAAAATACTATTATAAAAGTATCTCTGTTTGAAAATATGTCTTGTTTCTTTTTATTAAATTATTTTTAAAAACGAAAAATTCTTTTTGCATTAAAATTTCAGTGCACGGAAAAATGCGGATTAACTCAAGAAACCAGAACCGCACATTGCGCAACTCAGGATGGCACAACTTATCCTGACGAGAAGTGTGATCCTGAAAAGAAACCTGAATTAAATCGAAACTGCGAAGTCCCCCAAAGTTGTGAATATGAGTGGGTAGCATCCCAATGGAGTGAGGTAAAATATATTATTATGTGACAATAGTCACTAAATAATTTTAATTATTAAGCAAAAATTCTGTACATTTTTTTGACTTTTTGCAAAGGGCAAGAAAAAAATGCTTTTTCTCCCATAATTTCACATCTCAAAGTTGTTCTAATTTTGTGTAGTGTTCTGCAAAATGCGGTTCAGGAATTCAAACCCGTCAAGTATTTTGTGCAACTTTTGAGACTGAGGAAACTCTGAAAAAAGTACCTGATGAAAAATGTGATGTTGAGAATAAATATAACGAGACGAAAGTCTGCACTGCCAAGATCGATGAATGCAAGGGTGAATGGTTCGCTGGTCCCTGGAGCAAGGTAGATAATATTGTCATACTTTGAGAATGATATAGTTTTTCATTTAATATATGATAAATATGTATTGTTCCTTTTTTATTTATTCGTCGTTTGTTACAGTGTTCGAAACCTTGTGGTGGTGGAGACATGACCCGCAAGGTGATTTGTATGAAGGACAATATGACTGTACCGACAAGCAATTGCGATGTTGAAAGCATTATGTTCGGCAAAGACAGTTGCAATGAACATCCATGTGGTGAAGGTAAACAAACAAAAAGTTTGCTTTACCTTCTAGAATCGAAAAATAATCAAATCCTTTTTATGCTAATTATTAATTATATTTTCTCTTTAGATGAGGTAATCCCAGTAACCCCAGATAAGGCAAAAGCTTTGCCCGATGAGTCAGAAGAAGAAGAGGAATGCGAGGATGAGGAAGGAGAAGATTTTGTTACTATGAAGAGTCTTGAAACTGTAAGTCAAATTATCATCAATAATTTTTCAGCTATTTAATTCATCTCTTCAAGATTATTCTAATTCAGATCTTTTTTTCTAGGATGAAAAAGGTTCAGATATAACAGAAGCCTCTCCTCTAAGCTCGCCCTTAGATATTGAAAGCAACGGTGTAACTAACGGATTCACGGATGTAATGATGAGCGACTCACCTTCCAGCAGAGGAGATATTCCGATTTCTACTGATTCTGGCAGTGGTAGCGGAGCAAGTAGCGATGATGATGATCACTTTACAATGTTCAGCACCCAGTTCACGGACACTGCTCTTTCTAGCGAAGATGATTCAACTATAGATGGAAGTGGATCTTCCCCTGATGACATATCCGAAACAACTCATTCTGGTGTAACTCTATCAGGAGTTACTGAAGAATCTACCAAAGGAGCCACAGAAGGTTCAACTGAGTCTGTTTTCACTGATGCGACTACTCAGTCAGGTGAGAAATTGTTGACTAAAATGTATTGCAATTAAAGAATTGCTATTAGGATTTATAGCAGAACAATTTATTCATAAATGAAATTCACAGGTTCTGATGCTACAACGGAAACACCAGTTTCTGGATCAACTGAAAGCTCGAGTGAATCTTCAGCTGAGTCTACAACTGAGTCTACAACTGAGTCTACAACTGAGTCTACAACTGAGTCTACAACTGAGTCTACTACTGAGTCTTCAACTGACACCTCACCTGAATCTTCTGGTTCTTCAGACGTAACAGAATCTTCCAGCGATGAAATTACAGCAGAATCATCTGAGTCTACAGGCAGTACAGATTCCTCGGAAACTATTGTTTCATCGTCTACGGAATCTACGGAAACTGAAACAACAGATTCTACACCAACAACTTCATTTGATGAAACAGGAACTACAGAGCCCACAGTTTCGGAAGAAACTCATTCTTCAGAATCTATTTCTTCTGAATCCAGTTCCTCCAGTGAGACCACAGGTTAGTAATATTTTAAAGAAGAAGTGTTTGTAAAAAATAAACTTTTCTTTGTTAAAATGATAATTATCAATTCTATAATCAAGTACCCTTTGCAATTTAATTACTATTGATTTAATGACAGATTTACCCGAAACTACCATGGAGAGCTCGACCATTTCTGGCTTATCTGAATCTGAGGAAACTTCTGACTCCACCACCGGAGTAACAACTGAATCTTCTGAAGAGACTACAGCCTTTGGAGAAACTTCGGAAACTGAAACTATTGAATCGGAAGCAACAACAGAATCTGGAGAAACTACTGTTTCCGGACAAACTACCGAATCTAGATTGACAACTGAAACTGGTTTAACAACTGAATCTAGTCTAACAACTGAATTTGGTTTAACAACTGAATCTGGTTTAACAACTGATTCCGGATTAACAACTGAATCTGGTTTAACAATTGATTCCGGATTAACAACTGAATCTGGTGCGACGACAGAATCCGGATTGATGACTGAATCTGGTTTGACAACTGAATCTGGAGGAAGTACGATAAGTGGTGAAACGACTAAGAGTAGTGTTACTGAAGAAACAACTGCTTCTGGAACAACAGCTTCCGAGGACGAAGACACAGACTTAACTGATAAGAGTCACGGTTGGTGTTCTTAGTAATGCATAATTATCTCTACAGCTAAAAATTTGGTATTGTTGAATGTTTATTTTTCTAGTTTCTGAGTTCTGGACAACCATCAGTTCCGTTCAGAAGGCACTGAACAAGGAGAGACTCGGCAGGAAGTGTAAACCGAGGAAGAAGAAGACTTGCAAGACCACAGAATTCGGTTGCTGTTACGATGGAGTCACTCCAGCAGAAGGTCCCTTCGGAAAGGGATGTCCAACTCCCGAAACTTGTGCGGAAACTAAATACGGGTGTTGTCCAGATGGGGTTTCACCTGCTATGGGGCCAGATAACGAAGAATGCCCTGATCAACATTGCAATGAAACTCTCTTCGGTTGTTGCCAAGATGGAATCACCCCTGCTGAGGGCAACGACTATGAGGGATGCAAGAAGCCTTGCAATGAAACAGAGTCAGTTTCCTGTCATCATTTTAAACTATTTTCGTAATCCTTAAATATTCCTCACTTAATAACTCTTTGATCTTTCAGGTTTGGATGTTGCCCAGACAAAGAAACCCCAGCGAGTGGAAAGGACAACTTGGGATGCTGCAATGTCACCGAACATGGTTGTTGTCCTGATGGAATTAAACCAGCTTCTGGTCCTGATGGCGAAGGTACGTTTCTATGAAATTCTTGGATTCCTTCAGTTGATATGGACTATTAATGATAAATATTCATTTCAGGTTGTGAAGAAGAAACCTCTGAATCACCTGACTTAGAATCTACGACACCAATGGCAGGCGATTGTGCCAATTCGACTTATGGATGTTGTCCAGATGGACAGAAGATAGCTACTGGTGAAAACTTTGAAGGTTGTGGAGTCATCAACAAGGAAAATTGCACAGCTTCATACTTTGGATGTTGCCCTGATGGAGTCACAGCTGGTAATTGTGGATCAATAATAAACAAATCCTCTTTGGAATAATCGTCTTATAAGCATTAAAGCAATCCAAATTTTCAATTGCAGCACTTGGATCTCAATATCAAGGCTGCCACATGCCATGCGAAAACTCGACTTACGGATGTTGCGATGATGGAACAACACCAGCTCACGGACCTAGCAAAGAAGGTTGTTGTCTCACAACAATTTACAAATGCTGCCCTGACAACATCTTACCAGCTCGAGGTCCAGACTTTTACGGATGTGGATGTCAGTATTCTAGGTTTGGTTGTTGCCCTGATAATACCACCGCAGCACGTGGATCAAACAATGAAGGATGTGGATGTCAGTTCACACCGCATGGTTGTTGCCCGAACAGATTCACTCCCGCAAATGGTCCTAACTTTGAGGGATGTCCATGCTACACTTATCAGTTTGGCTGCTGTTCTGATGGAGTAACTATTGCTAAGGGACCTAATAGTCAAGGTATTTATATTTATTTATATTATCTGTTCCTTGCTATCAGTTGTGACTTCTTCGCCCAGTGTCGCTAATAATTGTGATTTTTTCTTCCTCAAGGATGTGGATGTGAGAATACCGAATTCAAGTGCTGCTCTGATGGAAGAACGCAAGCCAAGGGACCAAACTTTGCTGGTTGTGCTTGTGATGCTTCCAAATTTGGTTGCTGTCCTGATGGAATCGAAGAAGCTCAGGGTGAAAACTTCGAGGGTTGTCTCACAGTCCCCTCTGCTCCAGGTGCTACTTGTGGTCTGGAACGGGATAGAGGACCTTGCAGAGACTTCTCCGTTAAATGGTTCTATGATACTGAATACGGTGGCTGCTCCAGGTTTTGGTATGGAGGCTGTGAGGGTAACGAGAATAGATTCAAATCTCAGGAAGAGTGTAAGGATGTTTGTGTAGAGCCTAAAGGAAAAGGTACGTTGAGAACTTTTCATTTTATTTCTTCTTAGTGTGCCAGGCCTTGTGTTATTCCAATTTTATAATTTTTAACTGCATATAATTAAAATCTGTTTCGTTTTTCGTCAGATGTATGTTCTTTACCCAAAATTGCTGGACCCTGTGAGGGATACCATCCCAAATGGTACTATGATGTTGGAAGGAAGCAGTGTGGACAGTTCATATGGGGAGGATGTCTTGGAAATGCCAACAAGTTCACGACGAGAGAGGAATGCGAGTCGCTTTGTACCATTTCTGATGATGCCGGTATGTATATAATGAATTAAAAGTAAATACTGAACCTGAAAGAAAACGAAATACATTTCTAATGTTTGGTTTCTAGATCCTTGCGATCAGAATAAGGAAATAGGTCCTTGTGTTGGTAACTTCACTAGGTGGTATTTCAATAAAGAAGCTCAAACTTGCACGCAATTCAGCTACGGTGGATGCAAAGCGAACCTCAATAACTTCCAAACCGAAATTGCTTGTCAGGAAAGGTGTCTTCAGCCCGGTCGTACTCGCGGTAAGTGATAATTTTCTTATAGAAGAATTTTTTTTACAAACTGGGGTGTGAAATATGAAGTTCGATCATTGATCAACTTAACCTGCAAGATTTTTGGGAAAGAAACGAAATGAAAATGACACTGATTGGTTTTAATAACATTTAATTTAAAGCTTGCTTTAAAATTTGATTTGGTGTTGGTTTATGGTACATAATAATATGATTTAATAACGATATAACAGTTTAATACTGCTTGATTTTGGTGACTTGTTATTTAG
>JAUMHM010000072.1:15571090-15582681 GCA_032362435.1 Melikaiella ostensackeni
TCTATGACAAGCATACAGATTTTTTGTTTGTGGCGTCATCTCTGTGTCAGGCCGAAGACTATTCAGCCCATGTAGTAAAATTGTAACTTTATCGAACAATTTGAGACAAGAAAGTGTTTCATGCGAAAGAAAATTTTTGAAACATTTGGCGTGAGAGTTGATCAAGTACTGCAAGGTCATTGCGAACTTTATCCATGGGTCAGAATGAACCCCACTATCCACAAATTGTTGAAGCACGAGTAACAAGATTGCAAGGGAATTTCCATTATCAGTAGCTTATTTTGCTGAAGACGCAAACGAATCATGGCACAAGTTTTAAAGAAAGAATTTCATTTTGCAGTCACAACAAAACAAGCAGAAGAAGCGAATTTCAGACGTATTCAATAGAGCCATATATTTCAAAGATCCCAAAATTTCTGTCGATTTAATAGACGAGAGAATAAAAGTTCACAAACGAAAAAAAGTTTCAGAAGACCTAAAAAAATTTACCAAAGACGGGCAGAGTCACAAATATTGCTTATACAGTTTATAATTAATCTATTGAATTTTCAGTCTCGCTGGCCTGTGATATAATAATGTTAAGGTTTTTTGAATTATTAAATTGAGATTTTTCAAGGAAACTAGTTAGACCAATGACTTTCACGAATATGAAATTAATTTATTTCGTGACTAGTTATTTTATGATATTTATAAAATATAGTATGATAATATAATATATCTCTTTCTGATATTTTAATTGAAAATACTTTGCAGAGAAATTGAAGAGGACGATGTGACTGGCAGGGATGGTATGAGTGTGAGAAGCGATTCGGTGAATGATGGAAGTGATGAAGAAAGTAGCGGCAGCGATGACAATAATGATTCTAATTCACATTTGTTTTATAGCATACGTTATTTCTACCAAACAGAATTTACAATGGGTTTATTCGTAGAAGATTATTTCAACACGCAAACTAATATAAATTGATTCATTAACATTCTCCTAAAGTTTTGTATCTGGTACCAAGTACCTTTTAAAGAGTTACTACGATTGCGTTTCCTCATGCTCATATCATTACAATTTTGTGATTGTTCAAATAGTTATTACAATTTGATCATGTTTCAAATTCTTTCCTACTGTTCTTATATCATACTTACCTTAATGTTCAAAGTGCTACACTAAATCACTTCACTGATCTCTATGGTGGTTCTATTTTTCTTTTCTTCTTCCTTTGCTTGAACAGTACCTCTACGACGCAACGCCACATTAGACCAGCCAATTTGAATTTTGAAATTTTGATTTTGGATTTGAAATCAGCATCCCGAAAAACCCGCAAGTAGCAATTTTTCGTCGAATCGGTTTTGCTTTACAATTTTGATCCGCCATATTATATCCGCCATTCTCAATTGTTGAATTTTGATTTTGAATTTGAAATTAGCACCCCGAAAAGCCCCGAGTATCAATTTTTAATTGAATCGGCTTTGTTTTCACAATCTCGATCAGCCATATTGGATCCATCATTTGGAATTTTGACTTTGGACTTGAAATCAACAACCTGAAAAACCTCCAAATAGCAATTTTTAGTCAACTGGGTTTTGTTTTACAATTTTAAGCCGCCATGTTGCAGCCGCCATTCTGACTTTGAAAGTCTGATTGTGGATTTGAAATCAACGACCCATACATCCCCAGAGTTGCAATTTGTAGTCAAATCGGTTTTGTTTTACAATTCTGAACCGCTATATTATATCTGCCATTTTGAATTTCAAAATTTTGACTTTGGATTTGAAATCAGCGACCTGCAAAACCCCCTAATATCAATTCCTAGTCAATTTGGCTTTGCTTTACAGTTTTGAAACGCTATATTGGATCCGCCATTTTGAATTTTGACATTTTGACTTCAGATTTGAAATCAGTGACCCGAGTGATGGAATCAGATACAACGCAACAGTTGTGAGTTCACCTCCACTTACTGAAGCAGGCTACAGGGTTCGTTCAGTATTTCGCACTTTGTTTACTTTTTCTACTGTGCGTCACTTTTTTCGCTGTGTCCGTCTACTTTTTTCACTGCGTCCGTCTACTTTTCTCACCGTTGTCCGAAAAGGTCGACACTGCGCATGCGCCACGTCACCAACAACAAATCGGTCACTTTTTACACAGAAAACAGGTGAAAAAACTAGCACATTTTTGCAAATTATAGAAAAATGATATTTAGTGAACTTTAATGTATGTCAATTTTGTACTCTAAAAGAATAATAACAAAAAACGAAGACTAATTCCATGCTTGAATTTCAGATTTTTTCGAATACCTAAAACGCCCTAGGAAATCAGAGAAATGATCTGAAAGTGTTCTCGTTTCCTGAAGAAGCTAAGAATTGACAGAAAAAATAATACCTGAATCAAAGATTTTCCTAGACCCCGGCATTCAGCTAAGTCCTTAGGTTTTCATTCAAATCCCTAAATTTATCTAAACATTTATTAAATAATATATTTTAATTTTTCGGCTGCGTAAATACTTTATTTTGAACCAATAAATTTACTCCGAAAACATTATTACGCGTGAACAATTTTTTGAGTTTACTATCTCGTTCTGACTGACAATCATACATCCCATTTTGGATCCATCATTTTTTAATTTTTTTATCTTGACGTTTTTTTTGGGATGAGATACCTCAAAACTCTTATAAACAGAACGTTATGTTAATTGGTTAATATTTCGAACTCTAGCCAAGTTTTGGAAAGTGAAAGAGGAACTCTTTGTAGAACTCTTCGAAAAGAACAATTTTGCTCTGTATTTTTCCTCTGTATTTTTGCTCTATACTTTTTCCTGTATTGCGCATATTTTGGGAAAAAATTTGATTTTTAGGAAAGCGGTTGCTCCTTTTATAATTTTCAACAGTTCGCGTTTTCTATAGTGGATTTTTGAACAATGAAAAATTCTTTTTCAGAATTGAATAGAGAAAGTTAACTGTCTCCATCATTCTTTGAGATTATGGATTTTCAAAAAAAAAAACTCTTTTTGCGGTACAAAGTACACATACATAAAGTTTTATGCTCACTTAACAATTGTTATACTAATTCACTAATTTACAATTTATGATAAAAGAATTTCATCAGTCGAATTACACTCGAACTCTCATATAATTCCACCCAGTTAAAGGATTCCTAGAAGTGCTAAATGACTGCTGGCCCACCACAGTTTCTCAGCTCGCGGGGCGAAAGACGGTGTTGAACGAAGCGTCAAGGTGGCCATTTTAGTAATTTTAACACAAATCTAGTGTTTTTCAAGGGCCCGCTGTGTTTTTTTCCCGGGATTGTGTAATAACACAATTTAGTGTTTTTTATAGTATTTAGTGATAAATTTAGTGATTTTTTAAATTTTTGGTTCTTTTGGCTCTAATTCATTAATTTTCAGTTCCGAACGGTAGCAAACAATCTGGTAGCAAATAATGATTGGTCAAGTGATTGCAGTAGAGAATACCGTCCAATAAGAAGCATTCTCTAATCTCAATTCGCAGTTCATTCGTTGAGGCGAATTTTCTTTGTGAGGATCCTAGACATTTTAGCCAATAACGGTGTTTCTGTGAATTACTAGGAGAATATCATTGGCTGAGACGTCTAGTGATTTGATGCTTTTCGTTTTACCGTCCAGTTTGACGCTACCCATTCCCAGTTTGATTATTTGAGTTCGTGACCTTCGTGGATCGCGGTCGACACAAGGAAAACAAGTAAGTTTATAATTTTTTTTTTTAATAATGATTCGAAATAAGGTACTTTGAGCATCTGCGTATTCTATTAGGGATCATTCACAAATTACGTGACGCGTTTTTCTTTTGTTTAAATAGAGATGAGGATATAATTTCTGTGAAGAGAAAAAGGATACAACGATATAAACAAAAGAAAAACGCGTCACGTAATTTGTGGATGATCCCTTATCACAATAATATAAAAAATTATAATTTAAATTGAGCACAAAAATTTAAATTTAAATTATACAAAAAAATTAATAATGTTTCTGTCTAAAGTGAAAATTTTTACAGAAATGAATTATTTTTCTTTTCCGCTTCATATTTTTTAAATTCTATTTTTATCAAAAGCCTAATGCTTCAGAAATTCAATTTTAAAAAATCATTAAAATGAAATTATACTTTATTATGCTTTAGTACAAAATTCATAGAAGCTTAGTAACTTGAAATTCTAATTTTGTTCCAATATTCAAAAACCCGTTGCTTTTTCAGCAATTTTTACCTGTTATTAAAATTTTTTGGAATCGCTACTGCATTTTCTTAAATAAATTTTTAGACTTATCAGTGGATATCTATAATTACTTTTCTTGATTTTTTTCGTAGTACCAGTAAAAGTAAACGTTACTGCACAACAAGAACAATGGCCAGAAGGAAGTGATATTAGTATTGGTTGCGATGTGGATGGCTATCCTATTCCAAGAGTTCAATGGTTCAAGAATGATGTTCCAATTGAAGTTGACAACCGCATCAAGATTTCTGGTAATTTACGATTTAATTAGTTTCACTACAATCATACTACGATTATTTCAAAAGCCAAAATCTGATTTCAACATCTTTTTATTCAGTTTTATGTATATTAGAATTCTTTTTTGAATATTCTACAATATTCAAATATTTCCTTGAAAGTATTTCCTTATTCTGAAATTTATGAATAATGTTCTTGATTATATGATAATTTTGATCTGTACATTTGTTCACAAAAATATTTATATTTTCCTCAAAAAACACACCGAAAAAGTTTAACATCTTTTTTTCGTTTCTAACATTTTCAATGCTATACATATTTTCCAGGATTTTCCTATATATTCTTCTATTTCTAAAATATTCTGAAAATTCTTCAATACTCTGGCAAGTTTAAGAATATTCTGGATTTTTTTTTAGAGTAAACAATTTTTTATTGAACATTCTGACAATGACCCAATATTTTGTAGAGTATTCTAGAATCTTCTGGAATATCCTTGAATATTTTGGAAAAGTTTGGCAGCTTCTAGAATGTTTCAGCAGAACCTGATTAATACGTTTATTAATTTTATTTAAATGTCAGTATAATTGATTTGTCCTAAAATTAACCCATAATTAATTATGAGCTAAATTCATTCAATTTAAATTAACTTGGCAAAAAACGTTTTTAAAAAATCAAATTCACATAGAATCACAAAATTTTCTGAAAAATCGACTTTAAGAAAACCAGTTCTTTTACTCATTTATAGGTTGTAAAAAATCTGAAAAAAATCCAATCATGTTGTGTTTAAACATTACGCACTGTTTATCAAGCAACAAGCAAATTGGATTTTCGTTTTGGATGAAGAAGTTAATTCTGATAAAATATAAATTTTAAACTAAATTAAAACTGACTTATGCCTCTTTATCGTATAACGAACAGTGAAATCATTTTCTTTTTGCAGAAGCCAACAGATTAGAAATTTCCGACGCAAGCAGAAACGATTCCGGTCAATACCGATGCGAAGCAACCAATCAATTTTCAAGCAGCTCCGAAAGCGTAAACATAAACGTTGCTGGTAAGTTCTCAAATTATAAATGTCAATTCGAATTGAATTTTTTTTAAAAACATTCTTGACATTTTCGAGACTCAACCTTTGTTTTTAATTTTTGACTTATATAACAAAATCTTAATCTTTTCTCTTCCAGGAATTTTCATCCACCCAAATTGTCAGGACAATTCCTTCTTTGCCAAATGCGATCTTATCGTGCTTGCCAACTACTGTCAGCACAAATACTACGCCAAATTTTGCTGTCGATCCTGTACGGAAGCCGGACAGTTACCAGTGAGGGGACCTCATCTAGAAAAAACGAGAAGAAGAAGAGCCGCCCCCATTTTTTGAGAAACTCCAACTAATTCTCGATTGTTCGGACCAATGGGACATAATCATTAGATGTAAAAAGGGAGACTCTTCATCTGTACTCGCGATCTCTAAATTTTAAATCAAAATCTTCCCAACGACCTATAGAAACTCTAAACCATGATTAAAATTTAGGGACTATATTATCGATTCAGTTTTATCAGGGAACAAAGCAAGAATCAAAACATAATTTTCTTGTAACGAAAGAAAATGCTCTCTGCGCCGAACGCGTCGAAACTTGAGTCTCGTTCACTGCCAAAGCCTTAGAACGTCTATACATAGATAGCGATAAATTAATCAAACTCCTCTTTTATAGCGCGTCGTAATTTTTATTTTATTTTTTTACTTTTATTATTTTTTTTTGACGCTGGTCCATATGCGCAGGGTCCATGTATACACGATCTGAAGCTGAATCCTAGTCCGACGGAGCCATAATTGAAAGCTGTCAGTAATTAGGCCTTAAATGGCAATTTGCGCTTTCATAAGACGATTTGCGACTTCGTCGATCTCAGAAGACAACTCGACAGACTTAAAAGTAAAAAAAAATTAACAATTGTTTGCATTTTTTTTACTTTTGTGTCTTTTAATCAAAAGTAATAGACATCGATGTAATAGTAGATTCAGTGTAGTCGTGCAAAATTTTCTGGTAAGTATAGTACAATTCCTTATCTTCCCAGGGTGATGAACAAAAAATCGAAAATTTTGACTTTATTAATCTTTCAAATTATTTCTTGGAATAAAAAACCGAAACTCAAAACTATAAACCACATAAAACCTGTAAATATTATTTTAATCACTTAAATTTTTGTCATCTTATAAACAAAAGTTGAGTAAAACTTTTATAAACCTAGAAATAAAGTGAAATTATCTAGCCTTCCTAACAGCGTGCAATATTGATTGGGAGAGAACATTCATATAATCCAGCAACATTGCTGCAATATTATGTGCTGTAGGGGCTCCCTGGGACTTAAGATAAGTGTACATTGTAAAGTATAAATAGTTTTACCACTATCATATTTCTCGCAAGTAATAATGACCATTGTATTAATTAATTATTAATTAATTACACGTGTAACTACTACGAATACTCGAATAGCAGAACCTATATCGCCAACAGTTATCGCCGGACGAAAGTTAGGTTTTTCTTATACAGACTTTATAAGTTCTCCAAGTCTTGGAAATGCAACAAATGTTGTTAAGCTATCTACAAAATTAAAAGGAAAAAACGGTGCCGAGTGTTGCATTTTCAGAAAGACGGGAGTGTTTTCAAGTGTACAGTTGTATTTTATACGTAATGTTTAAATGAGAGATGAAGCAAGAAAGCTTTTAATGTTTCTCACGTACCACCAGTTTTTCAAATATTTTAGGAACCAAGAATTAATTTAATTATAAATCGGATACAACAATCAGGCTTCAAAGTTGATCAGGGACTAGTAAATTCTCATTTCTCAAACTTAGTTCCTTAATTTTGTATTGAATTTTACATAGTTTAAATATTTCATTGTATTTTTTTGTCTTGTGGTGCGGTCTACGTTCTTTCTGTCTTCGATCATGAATCATGTGCCTTATTAGATGTTGTACGAGAGTTTTCGACAAGGGTACTCGAATTGTGTGCAGGTTTTTGTTTTTAAGTGTAAATATAAGTATTTTAGTACAAGTATATTCTCTTTCTTTGGCCAGATACGTTTTTCTGCATTACATAACTTTTCGATTCAGATTATCTTCGGAAATTTGGATATAATAGAATTTTTCAAAATCATTTCCATCTTCTCATCTTATCATCTCTTTTCTCGAAAACGCAATAATAAAATGAAATGAATAGAAAATTTTAATATTTCCGAAATTTCATAAGATACTTCGAATCGTTAATTAAAAATCGAGCACCCTTTTTCTTACTCTCTTAGTTGTCTTACGTGTAACTGTGTGGTGAAAAAGACTATATACAGCGTTTCAAGTATGTCAATCGTAGGGGACTTTTCGGCTAGTGTATATAATTTTTCAGAATACAAATGGCGAATCTTTTGTATACGCTTTTATGTGCGATATTACTAAATTGAATTTTAAATTCTGCTACAAGCTCGTCTATGTTTCTTAAAATTAGTATAATAAAAAGAACTACCAATTTACCAGTGAAAACAATTCTAGAAGGTAGAACCCTGTTTAAAGACACCATGTCTAGAATTTCATATCAAAGAGCGATTCGCACTTTTATAATATTTATAAATAGTTTATTAAAGTCAAGGTGAAAAATAAAGTCTCAAAAGAGTATCAAGATAATTTTGAGAGCAATTTTTTCATCATTTTAGATCAATCACAATTTATATACTTAAACTAAAATTTCACGCCCAGCATCTTTTTATAAGAGTTATAACGTAAATAGATCATATATATATAAAATTAGTAAATATGACAATTTTATAGGAAATCCGTAATATTGATGTGAAGGTAATTTTTCATTCTTTAAAGAAATAATTTGGACGCTTGTTTAGAATTTTAAGATTATTTCTCAACCGTCGGTACTGTGGATAATTCAATTTTCTAGCATTACTCTATGTCGAAAAGACGTGGAGGGAACAATAGCGATATTTGAAAAAAATTCATATCTCTATAGTATATCACTGTTGAATGTGCAAAAGACGTCACTTTTGAGCGTTAGCGTGACGCACTAGAAAATATAATTGTAACTGTAAGTATTTTTTAGAGCTAAGGAATAATATATGATTATAAGATCAAGAGAGTAGATGTCGACGAATGCCATTATACGACTATTGTATGGACAATAATAATATTTAAGGTCCTTAAATATATATGAATATGATTAAAACAGTTACCACTATTTTTATTATATTACTACATTATTTTATTAATTGATTATATTACTTATTTATCGAAGCATCTAATTCTTACGATTATGATACTTAAAATTGACTTGCATGCCTCAAATCTGACTTTTTCTTGGTAACTATTTTCTGCAGATGTTTCTCGCTAAGAATCCTGAGAAAACAATTTTATTTTATGTATATGGCATTTTATCGATCAATTATGGAGACTAGAAGTTAATCATGAATGAAAATTAGATCTTACATCTTGCGATTTTTTCTTTTTTGAAGTAGAGGCTACTCGACTTGATTGTAACAAAAATTTTTTATGTTGTTCTTCTATCATCATGGTACTTTCCATTCTCTGGATTGCAATTTTCTCAATTCTAGCATATAAGTCACTGTGAACAGCGATAACTTTTCGGAAATCGTTTCTGCTGAGGCGATATACTTCACAAATATCAATGGCAACTACACTAGCGACTCTTCTTTGATCCTGAACCAAGAGAGCTACTTCTCCAAAGTGAGCACCATCTTCCAAGTGACAAACCTAAATGACAATACTTTTTTAGTTAACATTCGTAAATAACTAACTTTTGAATGTACACCAGATTCCAAGATTTCAAATATTTCAAGGGATTATACGGAATTATTAAAAGATTTCCAGTGACTTCAAAGGTTTTCACTGGATTTGTAGAGATTTCGAAGGATTGCTAGAGATTCTAAGGGATTTAGAGTGATTTCGAAAGGTTTCAATTGCTTCAAAATATTGCAAATGATTACACAGATCTTACGAGATTTAAAAACATTTTATGGAATTTTGAGCGTATTAAAAAGATTACAATGATTTCAAAATATTTGAAAAGATTTCCAAGAATTAAAAAATAACTTCAAAGAATTTCAATGTTTTTCAGAAGGTTTCAAGGGATTTTGAGTGATTTCGAAAGATTTCAAGGTATTTCAAGAGATTTCGAGGGATTGAAAAAGATTACAAATATTTCAATCGATTTCAAAAGATTTCAAATATGTTGAGGAACTTCAAAGGACCTGAATGGATTTCTAGGGATTTGTAGTATTTTTTCACGACTTCAGAAAAATTAAAAAAACTTCAGAGAATTTCATGGGATGTTGAAAAATTTAAAGGAATTTTGAACGATTTCAAGGAAATTACAAGTTAATTCAAGGGAGTAAAAAATGTAAAGATTTTTACAGGATTTTAAGTGGCTTTAAATGATTTAAAGAAATTTAAAAGAATTTTTACAGATATTAAATGTAATGAGGAACTTAAAAAAACCACAAGTAATTTTTTAACGATTTCATGGTATTTTGAGTGATTTTGAAAGATTTTAAGGCATTTCAAAGGATTTAACAAAATTGCAGCAATTTCGAAAGATTTCGAATAATTTCAAAAGATTGGTAATATTTTCAGGGATTTTATGACATTTTCAAAGATTTAAAGGGCTTTCAAAAGATTTTAAATATGTCAAGGAATCTCAAAGAACATAATTTGAAAAAATTTCTAGGGGCTTTTAGTGTTTGTGAACGATTTCAAAAGAATTCAAAAAACTTCAAAGGATTTCACGTGATGTCAGAAGATTTAAAGGGATTTTGAATGATTTCGAGAGATTATACAGAATTTTTACAGATTTTAAATGTGATGAGGAATTTCAAAAAACGCAAGTTATTTTAAAGGAATTCATGGAATTTTTAGTGATTTCGAAAGATTGTAAGGCATTTCAAGGGATTTAACAAAATTACAACGGTTTCGAAAGATGTCGAATGATTTCAAAAGATTATTAATATTTTCAGGAGTTTCATGGGTTTTCCAAAGATTTAAGGTGATTCAAAAGATTTTAAATATTTTAAGGAATTTCAAAGGACGTGAGTTGAAAGGATTTTCAGGGATTTTTAGTGATTTCGAGGGATTTCAAAAGATTTAAAAAAACTTCAGTGGATTTTACGGGTTATCAAAATATTTCAAGGAATTTTTAGTGATTTCAAGGAATTAAAGAGATAACAAAGATTTTCAAGGATTTTTGAGGTATTTTGAAGAAATGCAAGTCAATTCGAGGGATTTTAGAATTTACAAAGATTTCACGGGATTTCGAAAAATTGAAAATCTTTTCAAGAGATTTGACAAAATTGCAACGATTTTAAAAGCTGTCGAATGATTTTAAAAGATTAGTCATATTTTTACGGATTTCTTGGATTTTAAATATGTTCACGAATTGCAAAGGACATGATTTGAAAGATTTCTAGGGATTTCTAGTGTTTTTGAACGATTTCAAAAGAATTCAAAAAACTTCAAAGGATTTCACGGGATGTCAAAAGATTTGAAGGGATTTCGAGAGATTTCCAAATATTTGGAAAAGCTTCAAGGGATTTTACGAGCTGTCAAGATATTCCAAGGAATTTTGAAGGATTTCAAGGAATTAAAAACATGATAAAGATTTTAACGGATTTTTGAGGGACTTCAAGGAATTTCGAAGAATTGCGGTTTATCGAAAAATGGTCAACATTTTTGTTAAAGGTGTGATATTTTTTAAGCTAATATAGGTATTTCTCCATTTCTTCTTGATTTTGAAAAAATTTCTCGCCCTCCTACGAAATCCGTTAAAATATTTCAAAAAAGGCCAAAGCTGAAAAAAGGCGACGGTTTTCCTGGAAATATTCAATAATTTGAATAATCAATTTACTCAAAAACTCCAGCGATTTTTTTCTTTTGATTTTTTTTCTAATTTCGTCCTAATCTAAAAAGTATACCACTTGATCAAAAAGTTTCAGGACTTTATTTTTAAAATAAAAAATACAAGTTTATTCATCATAATCGTTATTGTCCCCTTCAAAGTACTCCCCATCGACTGCAACGCACTTATGCCAGCGCTTGATCCAATCCTCGAAACATTTT
>JAUMHM010000072.1:15582781-15599407 GCA_032362435.1 Melikaiella ostensackeni
TAAACATTATTAATAATAATTTTTTTAATTTAATATTTCAGATTTTTGGAGTACATTTTTTACATAATTAGAAATATATATATATATATATATATATAATATTATTAAGAGAAAATAAAATAATCATTAAATTCATAGCACCAAAAACGTTGGCGCGCGCATGCGCGCGCGTATAATAGTCTGGTTACTGAAAAATGATCAGGCGCGCTAACTGGATTCACTCAATCGTATGTCTATTCATGATAATTACATAAAGAATTTCTTCATCAGAATTTTTTTATCAAAATTTTTTTATTAGAATTTCTTCATCCGAAATTTTTCATCCAAATTCTTTCATCAAACTACAGCACTTTAAAGTGCAGAACTTTCAACTTCTGCACTTATAACTGCAGCACCTCTATCTGCAGTAATTTACACTACATCACTTTAAATTGCCGCACTTTAAACTTAAGCACATTAAACGACAGCACTTCAAACTGTAGCACTTTAAACTATAGCAGTTTACGCTACTGCTGTTCAAAATGCAACACTTTAAACTACAGCACCCTACATTGCTGCTGTTAAAGGTTTCGTACTTTTAACTGTAGCACTTCAAATTGCAACACTTCAAACTGCAGCGCTCGAAACTGCAGCACTTCTAACTACACCGCTTTGAAATGCAGTACTTTAAACTGCAGCATTTGAAACTGCAGAACTTCAAACTGCAGCTCTTTAAATGGCAGAAATTAGAACTCCAACACTTTAAAGTGCTACACTTCAAAGTTATTTACTTCAAACTGCTGCACTTCAAAATGTAGCACTTTAAACCGTAGCACTTCAAATTGCAGCACTTTAAATTGCAGCTCTTCAAAAGGCAGCACTCTGGGAGCACTTATCGCTCTCGGCTACCTCTTGAGGGCTGCCTCTCTAAACCTCTCATATCTCATGGTCCGTGGAAGATGGTCAGTCCAGAAATTATCATGTTTAGCAGCTCAGAGGTAACAGTTTGGCGTACGGGCTTACCCCATGGCTCTGTGTCCCTCTTTGCCACACCTCCAGCAGTTCATGGTCCGATCAAGACTCTCATACTTCGCTACCAGGTGTCCATATCCATGGCAACGGTAACACCATTCGGCCTCCATCTTCTTTCGTACTCTACAGAACACCCACCCAAATTTGAGATGTCCTGTACGAATCAGCCTTGCGATCAGCTCCTCGCTCAACGTAGGTCTTTAGGCTTCCCCTGAAGGCCTTCTTCGTCAAGCCAACTTTCATTTCTCCTGTTGCATTCTCGTCGAAGTGCCTTCTTACAGCTTCTCTTACCTCCTGCACCTCTGTCATAATAACTAGGTCCAAGACTCCAACTCGATGTGGGGAACGAGCTCGCTCACGTTTTCCCCGTTTCCAACAGCATCCTTGATAACGGAGGTCAGTTTTTCTCTAGTCTCCGCTTCGTCGCCCACCTAGATTAGGACGTTTCTGTTCATGGTTTGCCGTACACCTTTGATTTTAACACAGAGGGTATGCGGCTTCATCGCGCTTTTGAGGTTCTTATGGACCTCAGCGTAACTTGGGCCCTCGACGGATTCTATAAGAACCACCTCGGGCCCAGCTCATCTCTGGATCTCCTTTTTCTTCTGAGGCCTGTTGACAAGTTTCTCCTCCTTGCTATTGCTCGTTACTGCTACGGGTCCAGTTACCTAAACGAGAGACTTCAGCTTCCTTGCCGCCGGTCTGGTTGCACCGCCCTCAATGTGGCTCGCGGTAAGCTCTCTCGTCCTCTTCCCTTGATTGGGCGCGAGATTTGTCTCGACTTCTTTCTCCTTCTGTGTCCCCTTGCTAGTTACTTCTTCAGCTCCTACTGCTGCCTCCTTTATCTTTTTGGCATTTGTGCGCCAAGGTTGCACCGAGGACAATTGAAAAACAACTTCATGAAGCTCGCGTTAGTTTCGAGCTCGTCTAGAGCATACTACGCTTTCATTATTCCTTCCCTAATCAGAAGAAACATATTTTTCGTTGTGCAGAAAGTTTCCATTCGATTTTTGTCGTCCACCAACTGCCTTAACGCCTTTACTTGATTCCCGAAACAGCTTAAACATCTCTTTGTCTCGTCGCGCCTCTGACTTGCGCTCCTGATCCGGCTCCTCTGCTACCTCCAACTCTCCGCCAAACATCTTCTCACACATGCTTTTTTGATTTGTGTTCATCCATCTTTAATTCCACGGGTAGCTAGAGAAATGTACTATACGGTCCGCCCTCGCAGAAACCCGCATGCGAGGGTAAGGTATCACTATTCTAGGAGGTGACCTGGTATCCTAAAGACACCTTTGCACCACTCTCTGGTGCCACGCAGCCTTCAGCAAGGTTGTTCGCGCCTTGGCTTGAGGGTTTTTCCTTCGGAGGACATCCCTGGACCATTGTTCAAGACTGCTTATTTAGTTGTCTAACCGTATTCAGCAGAAACTCTACTTTAAACTGCAGCATTTTAAACTGTGGAACTTTAAACTGATTCACGTTAAACTGCCGCAACTTAAACTGCTGCAATTTAAACTACAGCATTTTAAACTGCAGAACTTACGCACTAACTGGCACTGACTGTTGCCTAATATCCGCTAAAAACAAAATATTTCATCGCTAAGAGATTTTGCGACTTGAAGTGTAGAACCTACTCGATTTGAAATTAATTCGATCATAAATATTAAGGAATTATAATTAAAATTTCGAAGAGGCTCTTTTTGTCTTCTTGAAAACATTTTTCTCTACATCTAATTTCCGTGCAAACTGTGAAAATATCAAAAATTCAATTTTGTAGTAGAGAAAAATATCTCAAAGTTAAAAAGTATCTCTTCTCGAAATTCAAAATTTTGTTAGATTTAAAAGAATTGATACATTTTACCATTTTTCAGTGGAAGACTCTGAAACTTGATAAGTAAGTTTAGTTTTAAAAAACTATGCAATAGTCGGTGACGGTCAAAATTTTGAAAAAGTATGATTATATTTCAATTTAATTGAATCATATAAAATATAATTGAATATAATTATAATGTTAAATACAATTGTAAATTCAACGAATATTTACATTTTTATTTCAAGACGTAAGCAAGGAGACACTGGATTATTTTTTAATTTCATGTTGCAGCAGTTTCATTAATTAAACTTGATTATCTGATACAGTCTAAGACGCTTACGTTGAAAAATGCAGAAATTAGTCGATTTTTTAAAACTTGATTTGCCGCTATCTTGTCTCTTTTCAAAATTTCGGCTGTCTGTATTTATATATTTTACTGCCACTATTTTTTAACATTGTTTAGTATTAAATTATATTTTAAAATTTGGGTGATGTTGCGAATAGCTGAATTTTCCGATTTTATTTAAACTCAGCATACTTATGTATTTTGATGCGCTTATTACGAATTTGATAGTGAAAATTGGCGACTGGGCCATATTCATGGTGAAACTATGAAAAAAACCATGAAAGTCATAGTTGCGTTTATCTAAGCCAATATGCAAAATTTCGCAAAATGTTCTTTACAAAAGTTGTAGCTCCTATTGAGGTACATATTTTTTGTTTAGAAGATTTTTTCTGCGAGTGATAGTTTCCGAGAAAATGAATGATATATCGATTTTCATTTTTAAAAACCCATAAACATCATGGATTTTTGAGTTTATCTTAGCCAATACGGAAAATTCTTCAAAATTTTTCAGACAAAAGTTGTAGATCTCATTGAGGTACAAATTTTCTTTTCAAAGCATTTTCTTCCACGAGTGATAGTTTCCGAGACAATAGTGATACATCTAACGATCAACTATTTCGGTACTGTGCATTACCGTGGCAACAAGCCCTAAGTGGTGACAAGAGTAATAAGGCACCTTTGTGACTAATTACAGAAATAAGGCTGGTCAAATCCCTACCATTTCCCTCTACCCATTTCCAGCTTCTCGTGAGGAGCGGAAAGTCACCCGTGTGACTGGTCACAGAAATAATGTTGGTCAAACCCCTACCCCTTTTCCAGATCCCGATGGGGGGGGGCGGGAAGTCACCCCTGTGACTGATCACAGAAATAATGTTAATAAAACCCCTACCCCTTTTCCAGGTCCTTGATTTTTAAAGTTTTTTTTTTCATAAAGATCGACGTATCGCCAATTTTCGCGAAAACTATCACTCTCAGATAAAAATGTTTGAAACAAAAAATGTGTAACTTGATGAGCTATACAACTTTTTTCAAAATATTGAGCGATATTGTACGTATTGACTGAGATAAACGCAAAAAGCCATGATTTTTATGGGGTTTTTTATGAAAATCGATTATCACTTATTTTCGCGAAAATTATCACTCTTATAAAAAAAATGTATGTTACAAAAAATATGTATTTTGATGAGATCTATAACTTTCGTTCGAAAGATTTTGCAAAATTTTGCATATTGGCTTAGATAAACGCAAAAATCATGATTTTTACGGTTTTTTCATGGTTTTACCATGAAAATCGCCTTGTCGCCAATTTTAACTATCATATTCGTAATCAGCGCGTCAAAATACATAATTATACGAAGCTTGAAGAAAATTGGAGAATTCAGCTATTCGGAACTTTATCCTAAAATTTTATGTACATACTAATTATGTACGTGTATAAATTTATTACTATTGTTTACTTATTTTTTTAAAATTATTATTACTATTAGATAGGTATGGCTGCAGACAATAAGAGGCAGTAATCTTAATAGGTAGATACTTTTATTTTAAAAAATGCTTAACATTAAAAAATATACTGACATTTTTACATTGGCTGCCTCAATCAGAACCATATCTACAAAACTGATTTGCTCGTAGCAAACTGTATGACCCTACATTTATGATACGGTAATCATATCATATTTACTCAACTTTCATGTCATTAAAGAAACAAAAAAATGTGATTCACAAATTAAAAACCAGGTACTAATTTTTTGAAAAATATAAAATAGATAGCATAATTAAAGTACAATTTTTATAATTTAGGTAAATGTCAAATGACTGTCAACATAATGAATATAAATTCTTCAGTCAAAATAACGC
This sequence comes from Melikaiella ostensackeni, assembly GCA_032362435.1. Lineage (NCBI taxonomy): Eukaryota > Metazoa > Arthropoda > Insecta > Hymenoptera > Cynipidae > Melikaiella > Melikaiella ostensackeni. The sequence goes on from JAUMHM010000072.1 coordinate 15,587,815, forward strand.
CTAACTTTTCTTGTAATATAGAAATATAGTTATTGAAAAATAAGACTTAAGTCAAGCATTATTTATGTATTGTCTTCAGTCTTCCTTTTCATTTACAAAAACAGTGTTTTTTCAAAAGATAAATACTGAAAATTTAAATACAAAGTAGGTCGAGAATTGAGGAAAAAGTATAAGGTAATAAAAGTAATTTCAAAATCAATTCGTCCAAGTGGAAGATATTACTTTAAGCTTAAGCTTTACGTCTCTTTGGAAAGGTGCTTTAATCCTCTAGTAGTCGCACGATTTTAGAAGTGTCAATAAATTTTTTTTTTTCTAAATTCCTAAAACTATAATATAATATTTGATGAATTGCACAGTGTATTGTGTGATATGTAAAATTAAATTCAGGTATTTTCAATTCCATAGGTATGAAGGTAACAGCATGAGAGGCATCTGCGTTTCTCTATTCTTATTTTACATTAAAAGATAATCTAATAACATATTTTTTCATGAATTTCTGATAAATTTTTTATTGTAATACTACAACCACAATTCAAACAAATTATGCTTTTTGAACTGGCACAGATTTTTCTGTGAGCATATTTTGAAAATGGTACTTTTTAAATGTTTGCAGCTAAGTGAAACAACTTTTTGTGAAAGTTCAAGGATTAATATAAAGAGCCGAGAAAAGGAAAAATCGAATAAAATTAGAAATTTGATTATCAGAAACTCATAAAATTAGATTTGTGTGAATATCAAAGTTATTTTGATTTAATCCAAATTGTAACTATTCTCTACAGCTTTTCTGATTTTACTCAACTATTCACTCTTTATCGACTCTTAATGACTACTGATTGTCTGTGGATAAGTTTTCTAGTGCTGACAACAACCATTCAGATTAAAACTCTTTTATGCATTGAACAATAAATTAATAATAAACATTTTTTAATAAATAAAAAATAAATCGTCATCAATAACGAGTAATATTATATCAAAAATTTACAATTTTCATTTAATAAATAATTAAATAAGACTCGATAGGCTTAGAAATCGTCAACCCTGGAGGTCAAAAATAATTAATAATAATAATTATCAGCGCTTCGCGCAACTACTGCTGGATTAAAGATTTTACATGTACGACTAGCTATTGGCTAACATTACATTTGACATCCTAACACATGTCTTCACCTTATTTTGTACAAATTTTATACAAAACTACAATCAGTCGCTTTGTCTCAAATTTTTCAATAATATCAAAGCTAAAAACTTTAAAAAGTTCGGGTTTTACAATATATTTAGAGCTTTTACACTTTCTGAACTCTAAAGCTTACACAAATCACAGTTATCAATACCTGAAACTTTATCGAGTTTACTTTGCATTTTTCGGTAATACCATTATAAATCTGTGGATTCCTTTTAGCATATTGACACTTATTCTGTCGAAGACGGATTACAAATAATTTTTTGAATTCCAAACGGTAGTTGTTTAATTAGTATTAATTGATCATTTTACTTCAAATATTAAAATATATATTCATGGAAAAATATTTTATGAAACGAGAAAATTTTATTTAATGGAAATATATTTTACTTCAGATTTGAAAGTTGTTTACCAATTGTACGTGAAATTCGAAAAATTATGTTTGATCCTCTCAGCATTCGGTAACCTTTCTTATTAACTACTTTTGGGGTTAATACTTTTCTCATTTATTATTCACTTTGTGAAATTTAAAAATTCTTTCATTGTTTTTAAGTTCCCCAGACTTGTGAAGAAATTTTATGTACACGGGAAGAAAGAATTTAATTAAATATGTACTTTGGAAGAAAAAAATATGGAGGATCTTTCTAAATTCATTAAATTGTGCTCATAATCTAGTTTGCGAGTTTTACTAAGGTCGAAATCCTTTTAAAATTAAAATAGGCAAATTTTTTCAGATAATTTTATGACAGCTTACGGATCGTTTATATATTACGTAACGCATGTTTCTTTTGTTTAAATAATGACAACGATCCCTTAATTAAATATAATTTTTTAAAAATTTATGCTATATTTAAGTATGTCAGATATTTTAAGCGATAGAATCGTGAGTATATAATTTTATATTACGAAACTAAAAATTGCTTCATATTTTTGAAATTTAAAGCTGAGAGTTTTTTCGAATGAATTTTAAGAAGGTAAAAATGATAAAAGAGATTGGGCATGAGGAATATTAGAAACCTGATTTTTGTTATTACCGTAAGCCGGGACTAAGTGGCGCACCCTTAATTCTGCATTTCTGAATGCTGTATTTTCTCTTCTAAGTGAAAAATATTAAAGCTTGCAATTAACAACTCGAAAAGTTTAATTGAAAAACGTAGAAGAAGCATTATCGCGTTTTAAATACAGAATTAACTGTGCGCCGCTTTCCCCACAAATACGACGTTTAGCCTCAGTTTATGTTGCTTTTTAAACAAAAATATTTAACTTTTCTACTATTTCGATTACTTCTCTTCCATATTTTTGAATCAGCAGTTTCAATTTTTTAATATATACAATTTTACTTCTTTAGACGTCAATACCAAGAAGCTCACGACTATCAACCCTGGAAAGTCGATGGCGCAGACTGCGCCTACGAAACTCCTTCCATCAGACGGACGCTCGTTTTACACGAAGACTGGCAGGAATGGAAGGAGGTCTGTATCCTTGGTATCCAGAGGAATCAAAAAATTCGGAATTGGTTCCTCCTAGGCAAGTACAAGAACAAACGCTGACACAGTCATCCGTATCCTGAATCATTGGAACATGTCCTGCTAATAATTTGCCATTTACTGCCACTACTTCACCATCTAATGTCAAAACGTGGTGGGAGGCTGACTGTAGCTCATTATCATCTCGACGCACTTCCTCTGCATTCCTGTAAAAATAAATAAGTTAGCTAATAGTATAGGTAGTATTATTATAGTAGTAGTATTAGTAGCTTTTTGAGATAAAATTTTAATGTATGCATGCCTTTATTTTTCAGCTTAATGGCCTAGAAAAATTTGTTAACAAAAAATACAGAATATACAGAACATACACGCTCTTAAATGTAGACCTACTTATTCTCACTCAAATCTTCCTGTACCCTCTATCTCTCTTTTCATTATCAACACACCCCCTCCTTCGCCTAACTCACCTTGTACTCCCTCCCACGTTTTTAGTACCTCCTTTCCTTTTTTCCTAATTTTAATTTTGTTTCACTTGTCCCCCTTCGCACGTTCTCCTTTCCTTACCTCTAACTTACATTTTTTGACGAGACACTAACAATTTTCCACTTTACACCTATCGTCTCTATCGTATACTTCTTTTTCCTACTGCCACCAAACCGCTTCCCGTAGATCACACCCTTTTTCACCTCGCTCACCCTGCACTCCCTTACATCTTTACCCTCTTCACTTTCTCATCTTTCTTATCACCCTGCCTCCCCTCACACACTCTTACCATGCCCCCTTTCTTTCTTTCTTTTACATTTGTTTTCCTTGAACCACCTTCACACGTTTTACTTTCCTTACCTCTAATTGACAACCTTTGATGAAATACTAACAATTCTTCACTTTCCACTTATAATCACTATCTTCCCCCTCCTTTCCTTTTTGCGGCTTCCTTCTCGATTCTCTCGTTCCATTGACCTCCAACTCTCCTCGACTCCGCGAGCCATCTTGTTCATCCTTCCTTTCTTCCACAGACGAGGAGTATCTTCGGCCAAGGACGCGAGTCAAACTGTTTCGTCCCCCCTACTACCGAAATTCCTGCTACTGCTACATACGCCACACACCTCTCTCTGACACCTCTGCTTCTCTCCTCTTTTTTTTTCTTTGCGTCCCTCCAACGTCTCATCTTCCTTGCCTGCTGACTCTCTCAACTTCTCACTCCACTCGTCCTTCTCCTTTGTTCACCTCCCGCGAGCTTCCGGTGAGATCCCTCTTTCCTTCCACTTTTAACACTATCATCATTTTTTTGTTCTCACTCCAACCCCACCACGTGTCCCCAATCTTTACCTCCAACCATTTTTCCATCTTTTTGCCTCTCCTTTCATCCACGCTTGCACTTCTTTCTCCCTCTCCGTCAACATATTATACACATATACTCCTTCCTCTTCCAGGCCTTTTCTTCTTCTCATTATTTCTTCCTTGCTTTTCTTTGAACCCATTTTCAGTAATACAGTGCCTCCTTTTCACTTCCATCCTTCTATATTCGGTTTTATCTTCAATTGTAACGTTATCACTCCTGCGATTACTTTGTCCACATTCTCGTCCCCTAAAATGTCACTCCACGCCACTCTTACATTTTCCTGCTCCACTCTTCGCTTTCTCTCCTGCCTCTCCTCATCATCCGATAGTCTTCTAGGATTATTTCTCCGCGTTTCTTTCTCCTCCTTATCCTTTACATTGACTCTTGCCTTCTCATTTCCTCCCTTCTCTGCATTTTTTTCTTGTGTATTTTCCTCTTTCTTGCGTGTTACCTTCCCCTGACCCGCCTGTTTTTCTTTTGTCCCCTCCTGCTCTCGGGCTTCCTCTATATTCCAATTTTCTTTCCATTCCAGCCTCAACCCTCGCATCTCCTGCTTAAGTTCCTTCATCAATTCCTCCGATAACATTCTGGAAGCGTTTTTCCCTTTTTCTTCCTCCTGTTCTTTCTCCTCCTTATACTCGAGTTTGTCTCTTGATTCGTCCTCTTCTTCTTGTATCTTTTCCTCTTCTTTCTCTGCCATCTCCCCCTCTACCGTCAATTCCTCCTTTGTCTCCTCCTGCTCCGGGTCTCTGTACCCAAATTCCCTTCAACTTCCACTCTCAATTCTCGACTTTCCTGCTGTAGTTTACTTATCTTTTACTTAAAGAATTTCCTATCCTTTTCCCACCCCTGCTGTAAAACTCTGCGGATATCTACCGTCATCACACTTTTTAATTTTTGCACCCACTGATTCCTCTGCGCCCTCGCCTTTCCCTTTTTAAAGAAATGAATAATAAATTAAAAAGATGTGTTTAAACAAAATGATGAAAATAAAGAAATACATGACATCAAATAACACTTTTATATTTCTAGGAACGCCTCCATTGGCATTCATAAAAAATACACTCAACAAAATTCATGTCATTAGTCTAGAGCTTCAAAACTAGAAACAAAAAATGAAAACGTCAAATTCTTGAAAAAGAGAGCCCAGAGCTGTAAAACTACAAAGTGTATATCGTTGGAGATAGGTAATTTTATCCCAAACAAAACCTCGAATCGATACTGAATCACTTTCACGAATCAGTTTTTTCATGGTTGAAAAAGCACCCCTCCCCCATATATCTCATGAGTGGTTTTTTGTTCTTTTTAATTCTCTTTAACTATTTTTAATTTAAATTTTATTTTTAAGAGTGTCTTTCGTCTCTCCGGGACAATTTTGATGTTGTGGGTTTAGTTGTTTCGGTTTGACACCCTTCAATTATAAACATTTTCAGTGTTTAATATTTCGGCTGCTAAATTTGATTTCTTTTCACATTTTTATTATATCTAGAAATATTATTTCAAAGAAAACAGTTCTTGAAGGTTAAAAAATTAATTTGTAAATTATAGTTTAGCCACGTTTGAACTACAGCCCTTCATGATTCTTGAGAAGTCTCTGGTAACACTGGTCAACAAAATGTCAACTATGTATCTGTGGAATGAAACATATCATTCCCAAAGTACTTTTTTGCGCTAAAATTGAATTTGGCCTCCATTCGTTACCACCAGCTCTTTTCTAAATGATATTTGCAGCTTAATTTTTTATGCGAATTTTTTAATCATGGTGCAAAATGAGGTAGATCATTTTTTTAAGTATGCGAGACATGACATCGATGCGCTTTTCAAAGCTGAATTTAACCACCATCTCAATTTTATGATAGTCCTAACGGTACTTAAGATCATGACAAAAAACGAGGAAAGGCCACGAAAAATTAGCGTTTTACAGAAACCATGATATAAAAAAAAATTAACTTTTTTAAACAAGCAATCGGTGACTTTTTTCGCTTTAAATGCTGAAGAAAAATGAAAAAAGAAATTCATTCTAGCATACAGTTCTTGGAATAAAGCAAAAGCCTTAGAACAAGGTAAAATTTCAACAACAACAAAAAAACACTTTTTTGCCTCTGAAAATGCAAACATAGACAAAAGCTACAAAAGCATGGAATTTTGTGTGTAAGATCCTTTTAGAATCAAAATTCTTTTTAGACCGGGTGCCAAAAATTTTTGTTTTGAAAAAAAATTGTAGCAAATTTTTGTTATATATTTATTTTTTTAGATTCTGGTGAGGGATTTCTCGCTCTTTCGAAGACAAGATTTAAAAATTGTTGAAAATAAAGAAATGACGGTGATTTTTCTGAAAATACAACATTCTCATTTTCTTCAATAAATGCGTGAAAAAAAGTTCATACAGTAAGGTTGTTCCCCTTTAAAAGATCTACAAAAAGTGCCTTCACCACTTTCCAATATTTTGCAAAAAAATTTTGTTGGTTATTAAAAAAAAAACAATAATTTTCGAAAATTTTGCAAAGACACAGTGATAAAAGATTAAAGTGGTAATGACTAATGATGATTTATCACTGAAAAATCGTGAAAAACAATACCTCACACGTATTTAAAGAAACAGAAAGTAAAAATAGTAATTTTTGGAAAAAATGCATATGAAGGCTCGCCGGGCAAAAGGGCGTAAGTGCTGAATTTTGGAAATTGGTTTTATTGACACTCATGGTTTTTTTTTAATCGTGAAAAATGCTATTAAAAATAAAATAAAAAAACAATTTTGCAGCTAAACTATGCAATATACGAAAAATTGTTAATGAGAAAAATTGTTCATTTCACAAAGGTCTATAGATTTGTTCGAAATTGTTTTTTTGATAAGGTACATAAAGTTTCTGGTTTGTTCGTGAAAAGGTTACTAATAATGAGAAATTCCCTTTTCTAGAAAAACTATGCGAGATGAGAAAAAAATGTTGAAAAAAGAAAAATTGTTCATCTTAAAAAGATCTACAAATTTACGTCCGACCAATTTTTTATAACTAGCATGGCTTTTGTTTTACTCGAGACAATTCTTTTTAAGAAATAAAAAATTCCATTTTTCGGTGAAACTATGCGACATACAAAAAAAAGTCTAAAACATAAATTGTTGCCTTTAATAAGTCCTACAAAGTCGTTCTCAATCATTTCCTGATAGAACTCACGGTTATTTTTAAAGATTGGGAATGCTACTGAAAAGTCGAGAATTCAAATTATCAGCCAAGCAACGCAAAATACAAGAAGGTCAGGAAGAAAATTGTTTCTTTGAAAAAGGCCTAAAAAATCTCGTTTTACCATTTTTTGGTAGAACTCAGCGTTTTTTTATCATAAACATTAAAAATGCTCTTAACAAATCGGAAATTCACATTTTTCTAATTTTATAATTTATTAGAGAATTATATATTTATTAGAGAATTATATAAATACATATCGAAAATCGAGCGCGGAGCGCGAGTATTGTGATGAGAATGTGTTCCTTAAGGCCAATAGAGTCTCAAGTAAATTAATTTTTTAAAATCTAAAATCAAAATGAATTTGATAATTTCTTCAAAAGTAGATGTTTTGACAGTTTTGTAATATTTGCAAGTAAGCTTCTGTATATGCATTTCACTGTGAACTATGCCGAGCACGAAGTGCAAGGATCGAAAATATCCGAGCACGTAGCGCGAGGTAAATACATTATCGAGCGCGAAGCGCGTAATCCGACAGTGAGCGCTCTAGGCGTGCTCAAACTTGCGAGCGAAGCGTTCGATGAGAATGTGCCCGCGCAGTGGGCAGATTTTTTCAAATTAAAAAATAAAAAAGTTATGCAACTCTTTCTTGGTCAAAGTTGCTTTTTGTTATTTCAAGAAATTCAAATGCTTCAGAGCTGAACAGTTTTTTGTGATTCCTATAAAATTCGCGTTTTGGCACTTACGCCCTTTTGCCCGACAATCCTTCATATATGTGCATATATTTCGAAAACAGTGAAAACTCTTGCAAAGTGGTAAACGAACTTTTTGCATTTGTTCTAAATAGGAACAACTTTGTTGTGTAAATATCTTTCTTATCTCGCGTATTTTTTTAAGAAAATGAAAGCTTTTTATTGACAAAAAAATAGCTGCATTTTCGTTAGTCTTCAATATTTTTCAAATTCTTCTACGGATTTTGAGAGAGTCACAAGTCTCTCAACAGAATCAAGAAATAAAAGTTGAATATCTTAATTAATTGGAAAATGCAGCATTTCAAAAACAAAATTACCACAACTTGGAAAAAAAAATTGAAAAAATTCTTAGCACTTGATCTTCAAAGTTTTTCTGATCCGAAGCGGAACCTTTGTGTTAAATTTTATGGTCTTGTAACCGTTAGAGCAAAATTTTCAATGTCTTCTTTGTACAGTTTATATTGTGTTTTTTTGACATTTGACCCCGTTCTTATTTTCACTATGTTACAGCAGCGGTGAGTGCTAGAATGAATTTCTGTTTTTAGTTTTCTTCAGCATTTTAAAGCGAAGTAAATGAACTGTCGTTTGTTCAAGAAAGTACATTATTTTATATTTAATATCACGGTTTCCGTAAAACCCTAATTTGTTAGGTTCTTATTCCTTTTTTGTAATAATCTTGAGAACCGTTAGGAATATCGGAAGATTAATGTAGTCATTGGATGCAGCGTAAAAAATTGCGTCGGAAGCGTGTCTCATATGTTTTTAAAGAAATGATGCATATAATTTCGCACAATGATTAAGTTTGCATAACAAAATTGAGTTTCAAACATCTTTTGAAAAAGATCTGATGGAAACAATTGAAGGCCAAATTCAAATTCAGCTCAAAAAAGAATTTCGAAAATAATGGGTTTCATTCCACAGAAACATAGGTGACATTTTGATGACCAGTGATTCTGTTGGATTATATTAAAAATATATCAACTCAAAAACTTCATAAAGTTCTTTCAAAATCAATCAAGTCTCTTGAAGTTCATTGAAATTCGTTTATCTAAGAATATTCGAGAAATTGACTTTAAATCTTCAAAAGTTAGGTTTAATTTGGTTGAACTTCAACAGAGTCCTTTCGAGGACTCATGTAACTGATAACAAACTAATTGTACTATTTTTTTCTGTTAAATAAAGTTTCTTAATGGCTTTACTATTCTTTTGAAATTCCAAAATATATATTTTCGGCATGTCACCCTTATTGTTCAAACTCTTATTTTATTATTTCATAATTTACTTACATTGTCATGAATCGAAGGACCAACAAATTGATACTGGCAGCAACTACTGCGAGGCCAAACAAAATGAAAACAAGACTCAAAGCGACGTATCCTGGTTTATTCGAGAGCGCATGATCATTCTGAAAATAACAATTAATTATCATAAAATACTTTAGAAAGCATTTTAGAAATTTGCTAATTCTAAAATTATATTTTTAAACTTTCATGCCGAAGTTTGATAATAATTTTTGCTCGGACCTAGAGACCTTATTTGGTAAAATTCCAAAGGTTTTTGGCGTGCTGAAACCGAATGTGTTGCTTAAAATGTTCCATCACGTCAACATTTTAAAATATTTTGACCCAAATGTTCCTAAATGGCCATTTCTTGGACTGAAAATCGAAGTAATTTCGAAACTGAAAGAGATATGTTCATTTGGCCAAAAGATTTTGCTTCAGCATGCAAAAATTCATCGAAAATGACGGTTCACTTAAAAAAATTAAGGGATGATTCTTTGCGACCCCTATTACGAAAAAGCGATTTTTCATGGTATCATATTTGTTTAAATCAACTATTGTGGAATCATTTTGGGATGCCCTTATACCCATACAAAGGCAGTTGTTTCCATAAAACAGTTGTTTCTAATTCTGTATAATGGGTTGTGGTATAATGCATAAGGTATGAGGTATATTGTATAAGGTATGAGGTATAAGGTATAAGGTATCATTGTTAGGTGTGGGTATGGAGTTATAAGCGTGTGTGTTAGAGAATTGAAGTAACAGCAGTAGATGGACTGAGAAGTATATGTAAAAGGGACGATGAGTTTTGGAGAGGGGAAGGGACATGTAGTCAGTGGAGGGTATGAGGGTGTAAATTTGTTGAGAGTGGAGGTTGAGGGGGAGGGATGACGATGGGCTAAGGATATTAAAGAGTGTTTAGGAGAGGGTAGTAAAGGTTATAGGGATATGTAAATGTAGGGGTAAAAGGACTTATAAAGTGTGTAGTAGAGAGGGAGGTGAGAGGTGTGATGATTTGGGAATGTGGAGATGAAGGTCAAAGAGGTATATGAGCATAAAAAAACAAGTACAATTGTATAAAGGATGTGGTTATGTGAGATTACAAACCTGGAGTGCAACATAGTCTCCAAATCCAATTGTCGTAAGTGTTACAAAACAGTAATAAAAGCTGTCGAAGTAGCTCCAGCCCTCATACCGAGAAAACACTGCAGCTCCAGTAGTGATTATGATACTAGATAGCATTCCAGTTGCTAACATAAGATTCATTTCTGTTGCTTCGGTGCGTTGGCACTTCAAATATTTTTTGGCCTTTCGTATAACAACAGATGCAAATTTATTAAGACGCTCACCAATACTTTGGAACATCACCAAACCTAGTGGAATCCCAACCATGGCGTAAGCCATACAAAATGCTTTTCCTCCTATCGTAACTGGGGTTGAATGGCCATAGCCTAAAACAATGTTTAATGCGTTATTAAACGGTAAAATTGAATAAACTGGCATCAAATTTTTATTTTTTGTTTGAAAATGTTGGTTGACTTTTTAATTTATATAAACTAGTCTTGCTTACCTATCATGGCAAGAACAACCGTAGCGAAATAGAAAGCACCGGCGAATTTCCACTGAGGACCGGCTTTATGGGGCTTATTTTCAATTATGACTATTTCAACCATAAGATAATCTTCTGCAGTTATGTTGTATTTCTTTATCATGTTATTTTTGACCTCTGAAGCAATAAAAGAAGACACAATTAATAATATTCTTCTTGAAATAAAATTTTACTTAAGAGGCTAAATCAGTTTCGATCTCTCTAATAAATTAAAAAGCTAAAAAAATTATTTTAATCCGTTGAAAAGTTGTGGAAATAATAAAATTATATTATAGGATAAAAACTATTGTTTTCCGCATTGATGAAGTCACCTCGAAGTTAGTACATTGAAGTGCATATTCACTACTATTATAGTGAATATTAATCAATTATTCTGTATATTTTTATATGTAGAATGAATATTCTTTTTATTTGATATAATAGAAATAATCTTCAACTAAGAAAATGATACATATAATATTGTTATTAAGACAAACACTACACGGAATGGATTTTCTCACCAGTGAGAAATTCGCCACGTCGGCGTTCGGTGTCAGATTCCAAAGCGTCGAATACGGCAGCTCCAATGAGCAAATATGTAAAAGTGCACACCACCAGCGATAAAGTTCTTACATTTTGCCTTTTCATTTTGCTCCTGAGTTTCCTTGCGCATCAAAATTCATCCAAAAGTCTCACGCACAAAACTGCGCAAACGATTACACCCCCTTATGATCCATCTCGTCTTCGTAAATGGTTTATTCTACTCAAAGGGACCTTTTTCCACG
>JAUMHM010000072.1:15599507-15624113 GCA_032362435.1 Melikaiella ostensackeni
CTGGAAAAACAATGTGTAATTTACAAATTTAAATGTAGACAATGTGATGCTGTTCACATAGGGCAAACAAGATCACTTAGAACACGAATAAATGAACATAAAAATAATTTTCACAGATGTGTAAGATATTATTCGGTCCTTACAAAACATAGACTTACACATGGGCATGACTTTAATTGGGATGATGTTCATATTTTGTATCATGAGAAAAATAAAAAAAAGAGAGAGTTTATGGAAATGCTATTTATAAATTGGGGAGGTAACAAAGCTATTAATTTAAAAAGAGATCTTGCTAGATACAACAGAATTCGTGATGGAATCATTAATTGGATATAATGACTTTAGTTTTGGGTCATAATTTGGAATTGGCGTGAATAAGTTTCCAATTAAAGAATAAAATGATCTGAATTTGGGTTTTTTCAGAAGTTTTTCGTCTTTGTCAAAATTTCAATTTTCAATCGATGAATGAAATATGTACCAAAAAACTCAAATTAATGTCAATCATATCTGTTTTTTATTTTCAGGTGATAATGAAAATTTTCAAATCTAACAATGTATCAATTTTATACCGTTTGTTTTTCCAATGAATTACACCTGATGAGGAAGTCTAAATTAGTTTCGAAACATGTTGGTTCCTCAGTGGTATAAAAAAGACGGAGAAAAGAAAGAGTGTGAGGATGAATTTGGTTGACTCTTTCTTTTTCCTCCCTCTTTTTTCTTTAAGAGAATGTAATCCATTCCGGAGTCCCCCTTACCTGTGAACGTCATTTTGGAGAAAGATATCAATTACGAAGATAATCCAAGTACGAAATGGAAGTTTTTTTAGGGTCATTTGATATACCGAAATAAACAGATGGAATAACTTTGTTCAACTGTCAGAAGAAACAGGGTGAATAGGAGATTTATTTGCTAAAATAATATAAAGCCAGATTTATGAATCATAAAGAAGGGTGGCCTTTCAATATAGAACAACTTATTTATGTTTCATGCCTATATGGAAAGATACAAATTATTATCCTCTTTTGAAACACACCATAAGTTGCAAAGTGATTTCATAAACATTTTCATCTTTTTTTTGTAATTAAACTGAGATTGAACTTTGATATTATTTCACTGCGTATAAATATAATGAGAATCAAGGATTAAAATTGATTGAGAGAAAGATAATTAAATTCAATTAACTGTGAATAAAGTCAATCTAAATTGATGATAAATTGATTACATTTTTTTCGAATTGAAAATCTGACTGTTAGCAGTAACCTGTTGCAATACCCATATCAATTTTAATTTGAAGGGTGTCCACAGCCAGACCTTGGACAGCTATGAACTTCCAAAATTTATGCTGGTACCTCCTCCTTTCCCTCTTCGCTTCTCTTTCTTTATGAGCACTGTTTTTGACATTGTGCCCACCTTCCATCCATGTTTGTCTCGTACATAGTATACTTTATATACGATTTAGACGTTTTCATAAAAGATTTATTGCTTTTCCAATTTTAGTGACACAATCATGAATCTCGAAAATGTTATTCCTTCATTTTTTTCTATTCCCTTTTTCCCATTTCTAATTTATCATATTTCTCTTACGCGAATAACTCAATCCCTTTCGAGTATCATTTCCTATCCTACTCCGCTTTTCACTAACATAAGTGGATCTTTTTCTATTTTTCCCCTTTTTATCTTTCCAATATTTCTGTCACTTTCTATTGATTTTTACCTCTTTTTATCGCAATTCGCTCTCAAATACTTAAATATTTCACTTTCTATCTCGTTTCATGAATTTGTAAACTATGCCTCTTTCCAAAAGTTCTATCAATTTCTACCTCTTTTTAGCCTACTTCATTTTTCAATACTTTCTATGCATTAATTTTTTGTTTCGGTTGGAAAAAGCTCCAAAAAATTCTTGAAGGGCGATGTAACGAGACTCTAACCTCAAAATTAAATTGTCTCATTTTACTGAATAAATACTAGAATTACATCTTTGTCAGATACTCAGGACCTACTCCTGATGTGAATCAAGTCTGTATTCGAAGTGAAAAATTGGCTAATTTCAATACTTTTTGTGCAAAACAATTTTTTCAAATGCTTGAATTAGAATCCAAAAAATCGTTTCACACAAAATGTATTAAAATTAGCCAATTTTTTACTCCGAATACAGGCTAGGTTTAAAACAGGAGTAGGCCTTATGTATCTTACAAAAATTTAAGTTTAGTATTCATGGAGTAAAATGAGGTAATTCAATTTTAAGGTTAGGGCCCGGTTCTATCGCCCATTATCGCTCGTCTTAACCTATTTATTGTTACTGATTGAGGTATTAAAAATGTTTTAATGTACTTTCAATTATTCCAAGAGTCTTCAGAGAATGTCACAGATTTCAAAGCATTTTTATTAGGTTTGATGAGATTTTTAAGGGATTTTAATAGATATCAAAAATTTCTGAGCATCTTATAAGATTTCTATACTTTTCAAAAAATTCCACAAGAATTAAAGGATTTGAAGGATTTTAAGAGATTTGAAAATATTCCACTGGATTTTATAGAATTTCAAATATTCCATGCAGATTTAAAGAATTTTCATGAATTTTGTAAGATTTAAAAGGAATTTAACAGATTTCGTGGGACTTATGAAAATTGCAGAGAACGTCAACAGCTTTCAAGGGAATTAATAGGATCCAAGGATTTTAATTATTTCGAGGAAAGTTCAAAGCTTTCAAACGCTTTAAGAAATTTAAAATGATTTTAATGATTTTATGGTAGTTTGAGGAATTTCACAATAATTGATTAAGGAATTTGATATTATCTATAAGATTTTGAGAGGTTCTAAGAGTTTAAAACATTTTTTATGGGAATGCAAAGAATTTTATGAAGTCTCTAAGGATTTTGAAGAATTTCATGGAATTAAAAAGGTTTCAGGGTATTTTAATGATTCCAAAAAACTTCAGAGGATGTCAAAGATTTGAAATCATTTTTATGGAATTTCAAGGGACTTTTGAAGGCTTTCACTAAATATTCAATTTTATCAAATATTTGTTGTTTCTATACATATCAAAAAATTTCGTAGAATTTCGAAGGATTGCAAAGATTTTAAGAGATTTTCAAATATTTCAGGGGATTTCACATCATTTCAAAAATTCCATGCAGCTTTAAAGAATTTCCATGAATTTTGGAAGATTTTAAGGGATTTAGGAGTATTGCAAAGGATTTCAACAGCTTTCAAGGGAATTAATAGGATTTTAATTATTTTAAGGAACGTTCAAAGCTTCCAAACGTTTTAAGACATTTCAAAAGATTTAAATGATTTTGAGGCAGTTTAAGAAATTTTATATTAATTAATTAAGGAATTTAATATTATTTCTTAGCTTTCAAGGGGTTCTAAGAGATTTAAACATTTTTTATGGGATCGCAAAGAATTTCCTAGATTTTCTAAGGATTTTGAACGATTTCATAGGACTAAAGAGGTTTTAGTGAATTTTTAATTATTCCAAGAGACTTAAGAGAAGGTTGCAGGTTTCACAGAATTTGAATGGGATTTCATGGGATTTGTATAGGATTTCAATATATATAAAAAATTTCTAAACATTTTATATTTCTATACATTTCAATGGTCTCTAAGGTTTCAAACATTCTAAAGCATTTTTAAGGAATTTCAAGGGATTTTAAGGGATTTTATAATACCTGAATGGATTGCAAGGAATTCATTCCCATGAATTGAGAAATTTTTAAGAATTTCGAAGATTTGAAGAAATTTTCAAATGTTTCGAGGTATATAGTATCTGACGATTTTAAGAACTTTAAATATTTCAGGGTACTTTAGAAGGTTCCAAGGAATTTCCAATTATTTGAATGATTTTTAGGTATTTAGTGAAATGCCATACAGTTTTAAAGAGTTTCCCAGAATTTCGAAAGAGTCGGAGTTGAAGTATGTCATAAGATGTAGGTGTCATAGGTTTTAGGATATTTTAAAGCATTTCAAGATATTTAAGGGATTTAAGGGATTTTTAAGGATTTTTTCAGGGATTTTATAATCGCTCAATGTATTTCGATACTTTTTCCAGGATTTCAGGTTTTTCAAAGAATTTTATGGGATTTCAACGATTTTTAAAGGTTTGAAGTCATTTTATAAAGTTTTAAGGGCACTTAGACAAAAGGCTTTGAATCAAAGAAGATTTCTTTGAATCAAAGAAGAATATTCATTGTCTCGCAGTCAAAGAAGAGTTTCATTGGTTCAAAGACATTTCTTTGGCTTCATGAAATTTCTTTGGTTCAAAGAAATTTTTTTTTGCTGTAATTGAAAATTTTCCTTTATTTTAAAATGATTTTCTTCATTTTGGAGTTACTCTTGGACATATGCAACAATATTATGTTAAAGAAACGGTTTCTTTAATTTAAGGCGAATATTTTTCTGAGTGAGATACCAAGGAATTTCATTAGATTATAAAATTTTGTATTGTTACAAAAAAAAAACATATTTTTAAACAGTTGTTTCAGAAATTTTTCAACAAACAAAATTTCAAAAAAAATTTTTTTTTTTTTTATTGCTGCAATTTTCTCGAAAATTTTCTGATTTGACCAGAAATAGTAAAATTTGAGGCAGAAACCCTTTATAAATTTCGTCTAGCAGTATTATTCACATAAATTTTTTTTTTAGATTGTTGCAAAGAAATTAGTGAACAAAAGTTACCTCTTCTCTATTTGTGATAATAATGTACTTCAGACCAATATTTTTTGAAAGATATGTAAGTGAAACAATGTTTAATTGAAATTATGAGAAGTTGAACATTTAATTATTAATCATTTATAAAAATTTAATAAACATATTCCTAATCAGTACATTTTTTAATGGAAAGATTTAGTTTTTTCAGCAGAATTAAGAAGAATATCTAGCCAATGGTCGTCCGATGTAATATTGTGCTATTAGATAACAATTGTGTATTATTTAAACAAATTTAATAAATAAATGCATAATTCGGCTATTTTCTAGTGAATAAGTATTGTTTTTTCTACACTATCATCTAAAAAAACTCTCCCCAATTATCCTTTGCTATGGAAATTATGAATTTCGATAAAAATTGCTCATTATTTGGACAAATTGAATAAACAAATGCATAATTCGGTCATTTTTCAGTAGATAAGCTTCGTTTTTTTAACAGAAATAACTATACGTCTCTCACTGATGGCTATTTACTCCGAATAATAGGCTTTTAAATAATAATCGTTCATCATTTAAACAAATTTTGTAAACAAATGGAACATTTGAACATTTTTCAGTAGACAAGTTCCGTTTCTTTAGATGAATCAACTATACATCTCTAACTGATGGTTATTTACTACAGCAAGTAGGGTTTTAGATAATAATCTTTCATTATTTAAACAAGTTTTTTAAATTCATTATTTGACATTTTTTAGCTCATAGATTCGATTCTTTTCAGTATAGACATCTCCCATTCATTCTCATTAGTTTCTGCTGATCCCTTCTTGCGAAGTTTAGGAAATAATTTCCCAAAATTTGAAAGACCCTTGCTTCCAGAAGCCCAGACACCACTCCTTGATCATGATTAAAAAGTGATTAAAGATTTGAAGAAAGGCCCAGTGCCAATTGAATTTAAGTTGGCTATGCTGAAAGAATAAGATCTATTAGCTGAGAAATGGTCAAATAATGAATTTGTTTCTGAAACTTGTTTAAATAATGAACGATTTTTATCGAAAAAGCACAATTCCTAAAGCGACTATCCATTGGGGAGAGATCTATAGTGGATTCTGCTGGAAAAATGAAACTTATCCGCTGGAAAATGGCCGAATTATACACTTGTTTAAAAAATTTGTTTAAATAATACACAACTGTTGTCTGATAAAACATTCTTACATCGGAGGACCATTGGCAAGATACTCGTACTTGATTCCTGCAAAAAATCCTTTTATTAAAAAATGACCTGATTAGGAATTTGTTTATTAAATTTTTATGAACAATTATAATTCATGTTTAACTTTTTCACGTTCTAATTAAACATTATTTTAAATACATTTCTTAAAAAGAATATTGATCGAAAGTACTTCATTATGGCTAATAGAGAAGATAAAACTTTTGTTCACTAATTTCTTTACAACAATCTAAACAAATTTTAATGTGAATAATACTGCTGAAAGTAATTTATAATTGGTTTCTGTCTCAAATCTGAACATTTCTTGTCAAATCAGAAAATCTTCAAAAAATGGCAGCAACAGAAAAATCAAAAAATTTTTTTCATTTTCTTCCTTGAATGGAAAATTGCTGAAACAGTTTTTTGGAAATGTGCTTCTTTGTAACGATGCAGAATTTCATAAGCTCTCATTCAGAAAAAAACTTGCAAATCGGATAAAAATTGTGGGCTGAGAATTTATTTGTTCACAGTCACCTATATGGCCCCACTGTGGGTTCCTACCTATTGATTTACGTAGAAAGGAATATCGCTCTGTAAAAGAAAAATAGGATCAAAATTGATAGTACACTCATCTCGCGCAACTGTGCCGGCCTCGGGTCTGGTCGGCACAGTAATGGGCGTTACTTAAATCTAGTTTCAACTGGACTTGAAGCGACGAATGAGCAAACACTCAGGACCGCATATATATTCTCTGAGCCCGGCACACTCATAAAAGTATATGCCTAAAGACTCGCGATGTAAATAACTTCTGATACAGCACTGACTGTCCGAGCGAAGACCTCAAGTATAAGGCGTCAAGGGGCGCTCAAGGGGGGAGACGGAAGCAGTGAAGCCGGTATAAGAACGGGCGGCACAGTTGCGCGAGATGAGTGTTCATATATCTATATACTATGTATCTATCTACGAGGTGTGGCTATTAAATAAACGGACAGATGCTCTAAAAATTTTCATTTATCAAATTATTCAATGGAGATGTTATCCCCTTTAACGTAATCCTCTTCCCGATCCCTACATCGCTCCAAACGAATCTTCCATTGTTTGAAGCAATGTTGCAGGTCCTTTTCTGACAGGTCTTTCATGAACCACGCCGGTTTTTCATTCACAGCATACACAGACTCGAATATGGTTCCTTTTAGCTCAGACTTGTTCTTCGGGAACAGGAAAAAGTCACATGGGTCTAGGTCAGGTGAGTAGAGTGGGTGCTCCAATTATATGTTTCTGTAGAGGATTTTCCAAGTTGCACAAGAAACTTCACGTTGATACGCTATTCTACTTTCGCACACACCAAGTAATTTCGGCGGAGCTCAGGTAGACGGTCAACTTCGAACAAAAGTGACTATCGTCTTGAGAGTCGCATAACCTTAAAATGTTGAACCAAAATGTTGAATTATCAAACCAAAAATACGAATTTACAATAAAATACATTAATCTTCAACCAAGAAGATTAATTTTCCACCAAAGAAGATACATAATCAACAAAATATATAAGTTTTCAACCAAATAAAATTAACTTTCTACGAAATAGTTGAATTTTCAACCAAAAAAATTAATTCTCGACAAAAAATGTAATAGTCGATATTTCAACCAAAAAATATTTCAATTTTAAACCTAAAAAAGTCGAATTCAACCGAAAAAGATAAAATTTCAACAAAATAGCTGAATCTAGAACTGAAACAGAATCATATTCAACTAAACAGTTGCTTTTTTGAAAGATTATATTAATTTTACGCCAAAAAGATTAATTTTGAATAAACTACTTGAATTTTTAACCAAGAAGATTATATTTCTGCCGAAAAGACGATTTTTTAATAAAATAGTTAAATCTTCAACCAAAGAAATTATGTTTCAACCGAAACGATGAATCTTCAACCCAAGAAATTCATTTTCCACAAAACATAAATTTTTTTACCAGATACTTTAATTTTTAACTGAAACGATGAATTTTCAAGCAGATAGTTGAAGTTTCAACCAAGAAGATCATATTTTTGTCAAAAAAGATGCACTTTACACTAAATAAATAAATTTTCAACCAAATATTTCAGTTTTCAACCAAGAAAATGAAGTTATATTTTATACCCGAAAAAACGAATTCTCAATAAAAGAATTGGATTTTCAACTATAACGATGAATCTTCAACTAGTAATAAGTTTTTAACAAAGTAGTTCCACTTTGAACTAAGTAGTTGAATAATCAACCCAAAGAGATGAATTTCAACGAAAAATGTAATAGTTGATATTACAACCAGAAAAAATTTAAAAGTTAAATCATAAAAAGTTTAATTCAGCCAAAAGAGACAAATTTTCAACGAAATAGTTGAACCCTCAACTAAACCCAAATGCTTTTCAACCAAACAATTGCTTTTTTGACCGAAATGATTAATTTTCTAAGAAAAAGACGAATTTTCAACAAAATACATAAATTTTCGACCAAATACATAAATTTTCAACAGAATAATTGAATCCTCTACTGAAACTAAATAATTTTCAACTGACAAGTTGCAATTCTGGCCAGAAATATTAATTTTCTACCAAAGAGACGAATTTTTAATAAGATAGTTAAATTTTCAGCCGAATAGATGAAATTTCAACCTAAATTATGAATCTTTAACCAAAGTAAGCAGTGTTTATCAAATTAGTTCCACATTCAACAAAGTAGTTTAATTTTCAAACCAGAAAGATGAATTTTCAACGAAAAATATAATAGTAGACTTTTCAACCAAAAAGAATGAACTTTCGAACAAAAATGGTTGGATTTTCTAATTGGGTTCTATCAATTTAGTTCGCATTCGAGTTAAAAAAAAGGAGAAAAAGGGGAAAAGAGGGGAGTAGGGGAAAGACTGCGAAGTCTGCGATAAATTAATAGGAATTGTGATAATTTATAAGCTGAGGCGTCGGCAGAAAGAGCGTTGGATCAACACAAGTTTTGTGTCAATGGAGTTCTATACAGAGTTATTCTTTTTTAACTGTTTTTCTATCCCGCGGGAGCACTGCAATCGCAAAACTGTCAAGAAAAATGTGAAAATTGAATTCGTAAAGAAATGTCAAAATAATCATGGTTATTCACCGTAAGCCGGGGCTAAGTGGCACATGTTGGGTAAAGCGGCGCACCCTTGATTTTGCATTTCTGAATGCTTTATTTGCTTTTTCTAGGTGGAAAATGTGAAGACTTGCAGCTAACAATTAAAAAATTTTTACTGAAAAACGTGGAAGAAGCGTTATCGCGTTTTAAATATAGAATTAAGTATGCGCCGCTTTCCCCACAAATGCGTCACTTAGCCCCGGCGTGCGGTACTTCGTATCAACCTCAACTTCCAAAATGTACGTTTTTAAATCTGATTTAAATTATAAGTTTTGAACAGGGATAAGAAAAGAAAATTCAATTTATCAGAATGGTAAGCTGAACAGGGCTAGGGAGGCTGGAAAAGCTTAACTTAATAAAATGAAAGCAGAAGTGCTCGTAGTACAACGTTCAAAACAGTTTTAAAAAAAGAATAACACTATATAACTCCATGAACACAAAACTTGTGTTGATCCAACGTCTTTCTGCTAAGGCTTTAACCGAAAGAAAATATTTTAAATAACGACTGAAGTTCATTTAAGGTAAAGGCCCCGGTTCGTAACCTACTAAGAAGCTGGAAAGAATTAAATCCTATTCGAATGCCTCAAGCAATATTTGAATGTAATAAACTTTCTTCTTGCATAAAGATTAATCCACTTTAAATCGAAAATGTCATTAAAAGCAAGTTTACAGGTGCATTAATCAAATAATGAAGAATTTGAACGAACAAACCCGATGTGCCGGTTCGTGCCCCCCGAAAGTCCTCTTTGAGCTAGTTCGTAACCCAATGATGAGCCGGTTCGTAACCGGCTTCTCAATCCAAGTGAATTCGGGATTATAGGCTATATTCAATTAGTTTCAAAGTTTTTAAGCCTTTGTTTGAAGGAGTTGATTCTTTGAGACTCGTCAAACTTGATACTAACTGGCGTCGACAGCAAATTACGCAAAAGGCGTCAATTCGTATACTAACCTCTCAATCGATTCGAGGACTGTCAATTTCTAAATAACGCATTCATTCTTTGTTTTTGATCAAAGGTAGAAGTTAATATAGATATTTGAAGAATATAAATTAAAGTAAAGATCTGCCTCAGCGTTTTAACGATATGTTTCATATTTCAATTTTTATAAGAATTTTTTCCAAAAGGGGTTGCAGATGCGTCACTGCTGATATTTCGGTGCTCGTTCGTAACCGACTCAGAATTTATTGTATTTCGACGTGGAAAGCTACTTACTCAATGGTTGCACTCGAAACAAGACGAACATTATCACTGTCCACTGGATTGCCACTTTTTTTTAACTCACAACACGCCGAGCTGTCAAGTTTCGTGGAGTCATGTTAGTGCTGGTCTTATAGTCAGCTGCTCTAAAAGTACATTGTGCCACGGTGGATGGAATGCAGAGCGCGACATTTTTTTTTTTTTTTCGAAATTATAAGCGCGAAATAATGCCTATCATCCCATATCAGTTTTGTACATTTTCATTTTTGCTTTGAAAAAAAATTCACATCAGCCAACAGTTTCGATTGTATTATACAAAAAATCCATTTATGCGCTAGCTAGGTCACGAACTGGTCGAGGGTTACGAACCGGGGCCCTTACCTTATAATACTTGAAAATATTATGTGAAAAAAATGGATTTTTTTCTGAATCTAATTTTATGAAGGTTATACGTTTATTTAATTAACAGAATTTATATGTATGTTCGTTCCCGAAGTTTAGCAAATCTTACAATATCTATAAAATGCTATAAGGTGCTATAAGGTGAACATTGACATTCAATACATGTATCAAATGTCAATATTCACTTGTCTCTCTTAATTATAAAAAGATGTCGCCATCGCCGCAAACGCCGATGTGTCAGGAATTCTGAAGCCAGCCCTGGCCCAGTCTTGGCCCAGCCGTGCACCAGCCCTGGCTTAGCCCTGGCCTAAGGACGTTCTCCTGTGCTATCCTTCAGGGCCTTCTACGTGAGCTTCTAGAGTCTCCCACGCGGGCCTCCAGAGCCTCCTATGAGAGCCTTCTACGAGGTTCTCCAGAGTCTCCCACGAGGGCCTCCAGAGCCTTTCACGGGGGCCTCCTGAGCTTCCTACGAGAGCCTGCAAAGTCTCTGACGAGGGTCTTCAGAGTCTCCTCTGTGAACCTCCAGAGCCTCCTACGAGAGCCTTCAGAAAACCTCTCACGAGGGCCTTTAGAGCCTCCTCGAAAGTCTCTTTAGATTTTTCAATAAAGGCCTGCAGAGACTCGAACGAGGGCCTCCAGAGTCTCTATCTGTTCCTGCATTTACTCTTTCCTTCTCCAAAAATTTCCGTTTATTCAAGTTTAATCCATTTTAGATACCTTACTATATCAGAAATCTAAAGAATTCTAAAAAAATCTGAATTGATTCAGACTGGAATTCTCAGATACCACCTTTTAGAGTGGGATCTAAATATACCACCCTTTAGAGTGTACTCCTCAGATACCACTTTTCAGAGTGGAATCCCCAGATAACACCTTTTAGAGTGGGATCTAAATATACCACCTTTTAGAGTGTACTCCTCAGATACCATTTTTCAGAGTGTACTCCTCAGATACCACTTTTCAGGGTGGAATCCCCAGATCCTATCCTTTAGAGTGGTATCTCATGATTATCACCTTATAGAATGGGATCCCGTGATTACCACCTCTTAGAATAATATCCTTAGATACCTCCTTTTTACCTACACCCTCAGATATAACATTTTCCTAATTGAAATTGAGATACCCTTTTTTTCGAACCACCACTGTGTTAGGATTTGTACTGAACTTTCAATACCCTCTATTCGCCCAAGCCCTTAGGTCCTCCCGTTCAACCTACAAGGGTGCTCCAACAAAGCCCACAGGTCCTCAATGTGTTAGGTCTAAGGCAGGATCTCAGATAAGTAAATGAGATTCTTTAATTTGACAAATAAAAATAAACGAAATAAATAAATAATTAAAAGTCTTTAGTCTTTCATTCCCTTTTTCATTGTCATGTGCTACTGTTGCCCTTTTCAGTCTTTCGTGAAAATTTTGAGTCTCCAATTCTTTTCATTGACATGTACTACTGATCCTCTTCCCCTTTCCAGTCAATCGTGGAAATTTTGAGAAATCTTTTCTTTTTAATGTCTTTAAAACTCTCATTCTATGATTTATTTGAAACTGGTCTTCAATTTAAAAAAAAAATCAAAATATTGTATAAAGAAAGTAAAGAAAAAAAGTAATAAATATAGAAAAAGCTTTAGTCTTAAATTTTCCTTCTCAATGGCATATATTACTGATCCCCTTCCCCTTTCTAGTCTTTTGTGGAAATTTTGAGAAGCCTTTTCCTTTTAATATCTTCAAAATTCTCTTTCTATGATTTATTAGGAAATGGTTTTAAATGTTTAAAAAACTAGAAAAAAATGAATTATGAGAAATTAAAAGTAAATAAAAGTCTGTAGTCTTTAAATTTCCTTTTTTATTGACATGTACTATTGATTCCCTTCCCCTTTCCAGTCTTTTGTGGAAATTTTGAGAAGTCTTTTCCTTTTTATATCTTTAAAATTCTCTTTCTATGATTGATTTGAAAATGGTTTTTAATTTGTTTAAAATTAAAAATCAAAATTAATCATGAAAAATTAAAAGTAAATAAAAGTCAGTCTTCAAACCATTTTATTGACATGTACTACTAATTCCCTCCCCCTTTCCAGTCTTTTGCGGACATTTTTAGATGTGTATTTTCCTTTTAATATCTTTAAAATTCTTATTGTATGATTTACTTGAAACTGGTTTTTCATTTTCAAAAAATAAAGTTATGAATTAAACTATTGTATTAAAAAGAGTAAAAAAAGTAATAAATATACAAAAAGCTTTAGTCTTTAATTTTCTTTCTCAATAGCATATGCTGCTAATCCCCTTCCACTTCCCAATCTTTTGTGGAAATTTTGAGAAGTCTTTTTCTTTTAATATCTTCAAAATTCTCATTCTATAGTTTATTTGATAGTGGTTTTCAATTAAAAAAAAAATAAGAATTAAAATATTGTATAAAAGAAGAAAAGAGAAAAGTAAAGAAAAAAGTAATAAATATACAAAAAGCTTTAATCTTTGATTTTCCTTCTCAATGGCATATTCTACTGATCCTTTTCCCCTTCCCAGTCATTTGTCGAAATTTTGAGAAGTCTTTTCCTTTTTATATCTTCAAATTCTATTTCTATGATTGATTTGAAAATGGTTTTTAATTTGTTTAAAATTAAAAATCAAAATTAATCATAAAGAATTAAACGTAAAAAAATTCAGTCTTTAAACCTTTTTATTAACATGTACTACTAATCCCCTTTCCCTTTGCAGTCCTTTGCGGAAATTTTAAAAAGTCTTTTCCTTATAATATCTTTGAAACTCTCATTTTATGATTCATTTGAAAGTGTCTGAAAGTGTCATTTGAAAGTCTTCAGTCCTTAATTTTCCTTTTCATTGGTATGTAGTACTGATCCTCTTCCCCTTTCCTGTCTTTCGTGAAAATTTCGAGAAGTCTTTTCCTCTTAATATCTTCAAAATTCTCATTCTATGATTTACTCAAAAGTGGTTTTTAATTTTAAGAAAACTTAAAATTAAAATTGAGTATAAAAAATTCAAAGTAATAAAAAAAGTTAATAAAAGTCTGTAATTTTCAAATTTCCTTCTCATTGAAATGTACTACTGATCCCTTCATATCATATCTTCAAAATCCTGATTCAATGATTTATTTGAAAGTGATTTATAATTAAGAAAAAAATTTAAATTAAAATTAATTATACAAAAATGAAAGTCAATAACAAAAAATATACAAATAAAAGTCTTCATTCCTTATTTCTCCCTTTCATTGACATGTAATTTTCCTTTCCCCTTTCCAGTATTTTGTGGAAATTTTGAGAAGTCTTTTCTTTTTAATGTCTTAAAAATTCTTATTCTATGATTTATTTGAAAGTGGTTATTAATTTAAAAAAATTAAAATTAAACATTAAAATATTGAAAAAATAAAAATAAAAATTAATTATAAACTGCTCAAAGTGAATAAAGAAAGTGAACTAAAGTCTGTAGTTTTCAAATTTCCTTTTTATTGACATGTACTACTGATCCCCCTCCCCCTTCCAGTCTTTTGCGGATTAATAGAGAAGTATTTTCTCTCTAACATCTTTGAAATTGTCATTCTATAATTCATTTGAAAGTGATTTTTATTTTTTTGAAAACTGCAAAATAAAATAATGAATAAGAAAATAAAAGTAGGCAAAAAACTAAATAAAAAATGATGAATATATAAAAATCTTTAGTCTTTAATTTCCCTCCTCAATGGCATATACTACTAATCCCCTTTCGCTTTCCCATCTTTTGTGGAAATTTTGAGAAGTCTTCCTTTTAATATCTTCAAAATTCTCAGTCTGTGATTTATTTGAAAGTGGTTTTTAATTTAAAAAAAAAAGAATTAAAATATTGTATAAAAAAAGTGAAGAGAAAAGTAAAGAAAAAAAGTAATAAATATACAAAAAGGTTTAGTCTTTAATTTTCTTTCTTAATGGCATCTACTACTGATCCACCTCCCCTGTTCAGTCTTACGTGGGAACTTTGAGAAGCCTTTTCCTTTTAATATCTTCAAAATTCTCATTCTATGATTTATATGGAAGTGGATTATAATTTTCAAAAAATTAAAAATCAAAATTATTCATAAAAATTATGAGTAAATAAAAAAAAAGTTAGATAAACGTCAGTCTTCAAACCCTTTTATTGATATGTGCTACTAATCCTCTTCCGCTTTTCAGTCTTTTGCGGAAATTTTTAAAAGACTTTTCTTTTAATATCCTTAAAATTCTCATTCTATAATTTATTTAAAAGTTGTTTTTAATTCGAGAAAATTAAAATAAAAAATTAAAATATTGTGTAAATAATATAAGTTGACAAGGAAAATAAAAAAATAAAAAAATAAAAAGCTTTAGTCTTTAATTTTCCATTTCAATGGCATGTACCACTGATCCTCTTCTCCTTTCCAGTTTTCTGTCGACATTTTTAGAACTCTTTTCTTTTAATATCTTCGAAATCCTCATTCAATGATTTATTTGAAAGTGTTTTTTTTTTCAATTTGAAATTGAAATTAATTATACAAAAGTAGAAGTAAATAACAAAAATATATATATAAGAAAGTCTTCAGGCTTTGATTTTTCTTTTCAATGGCATATAGTAATGATCCCCTTTCCCTTTAAAGTCTTTCGTGGAAATTTCGAGAAGTCTTTTCCTTTTAATATCTTCAAAATTCTCATTCTATGATTTATTTGAAAGTGGTTGTTATCTTTAAAAAAACTACAAACTAAAATGATGAATAAGAAAATAAAAGTAGACAAAAAAGTAAATAAAAAGATGATGAATATATAAAAAGCTTTAGTATTTAATTTTCCTTTTCATCGACATGTACTACTGATCACCTCATATCATATCTTCGAAAACCTCACTCAATGATTAATTTGAAAGTGGTTTTTAATTGAGGAAAAAATTTAAATTGAAATTAATCACACAATAATGGAAGTAAATAACAAAAATATATATAAATAAAAGTCTTCAGTCTTCAAATCTCTTTTTCATTGACATGTAATACTGATCCCTTTCCCCTTTCCAGTATTTTGTGGAAATATTTAGAAGTCTTTTCCTTTCAATATCTTCAAAATTCTCATTCTATGATTTATTTAAAGGCACTGACTAGCGTTACGGAATTTTCCGTATGACGAACCCGGTCAAGTATAGCGCTAGGTTTAGAGTTACGGAAAATTCCGTAACTTTGGCCCTGAACGAGCTGGAAAGGGGTAGCTCTTACGAAAAATTCCGTAACGGTAGACAGTTCTCTATTTGAAAGTATTTTTTAATTTTTTCAAATTAAAAATCAAAATTAATTATGAGTAATTAGAAGTAAATAAAAAGAGTGAATGAAAGTCAGTCTCCAAACTTTTTTATTGACATGTGCTACTGATCCCCTTTCCCTTTCCATTCAGTCTTTTGCGAGAATTTTGAGAAGTGTTTTCTTTTTAACATCTTCAAAATTGTCATTTCATAATTCATTTGGAAGTGGTTTTTAATTTTTAAAAAAGAAAATTAAAAATAAAAATAATGTATGAAAAATAAAAGTAGAAAAAAGATAAGTAAAAAAATTATAAATATATTAAAAGCTTCTGTATGTAATTTTTCTTTTCTTTGACATGTACTACTGATCCTTTTTCTATTTCCAGTTTTTCGTCGAAATTTCGAGAAGTCTTTTCCTTTCATTATCTTCAAAATTCTCATTCTATGATTTATTTGAAAGTGTTTTTAAAATTGTTTTCAAATTAAAAATCAAAATTAATTATAAAGAATTGAAAGTAAATAAAAAAGTAAATAAAAGTCAGTCTTCAAACCTTTTTATTGACATGTGCTTCTGATCCCCTTCCCCTTTCCAGTCTCTTGCGGAAATTTTGAGAAGTGTTTTCTTTTAAACATCTTCAATACTGTCATTCTATTATCCATTCGAAAGAGGTTTTTAATAAAAAAAAAGAAAATTAAAAATTTAATAATGTATAAAGAAATTAAAGTAGGCGAAAGGTAAATAAAAATGTAATGAATATATAAAATGCTTTAGTACTTAATTTTCAATTCATTGGCATGTACTACTGATTCGCTTCCCCTTTCAAGTCTCCTTCGACATTTTTAGAACTCTTTTACTTGTAATATCTTCGAAATCCTCATTCGATAATTCATTTGGAAGTGGCTCTTAATGAATAAAAAAATTGAAATTGAAATTAATTATACGAAGATGAAAGTAAATAACAAAAAATGTATAAATAAAAGTCTTGAGTCTTTAATTCTTCTTTTCATTGACATGTACTACTGATCCCTTTCCCCTTTCCAGTCTTTCGTGGAAACTTTGAGAAGTCTTTTCCCTTCAATATCTTCAAAATTCTCATTCCATGATTTATTTAAAAGTGGTTTTTAATTTTTGAAAATTTGAAATTCAAAGTTATTATAAAAAAATTCAAAGTAAATGAAAAATGTAAGTAAAAGACAGTCTTCAAACCTTTTTATTGACATGTACTACTGATCCCCTTTCCCTCTCCAGTCTTTTGCGGAAATTTTACGAAGTCCTTTTTTTAATATGTTTAAAATTTTCATTCTCTAATTCATTTGTAAGTGGTTTTTAATTTAAAAAAATAAAAATATTATATAAGAAAATAAAAGTAAACAAAGTAAAAGATAAATAAATAAAAGATTTAGTATTTAATTTTCCGCTTCATTGGTATGTACGACTGATGCCCTTCCTCTTTCCAGTTTTTTGTCGACATTTTTAGATCTCTTTTACTTTTAAAATCTTTAAAATTCTCATTCTGTGATTTTCTTGAAAGCGGTTGAGAAGAAGCGATTTTGTATATTATACACATAGTTATTTAAAGATAACTGTAAAGTATTGTTTAAAATGTAAATTTTCAATTTATATTGTTCTAATCGTTGATACTGTTCATGTTATAGTGTTAGCACCATTAAAAAATAGGATCAAAATAAAAAGATTTCCCCAGATCTGCTCCAAAAATAGAGAACCTCTCTAAAGACATATAATTATTTTTTTAATTATTTAAATTATTTAACTACACTTTAATTAAAAGATAGGGCGTTGGCGCGCGATGCGCGCAGGGAGGCCTAGTCTCCCCAGTCAATTAAAATTTTGATACCAAATTCAGGATAAAAATAAAACACTAAGATTTTCTGTGAATAAGAAAAACTGACAGTTCATTTGGTTGCAAACACGTACATTTGCGCACCACGTGGATTCGAAAGCGCATCCTCAGAATTCTTGACGGTCCGAGGGAGGAGAGAATGAGCGAAAAGGAGAGAGAAAAAGAGTGAGAGGGAGGGAGAGATGTATAGCGTCGAGACGCCAACGGTGAAGAGATAGACCTCCTGTCAGTCGGCTCGCGGCACCGCGACGCATGGCGTCGTCTCTTATCGGAAAGCTTTTTCGAAAAAAAGCTCATCAGTTAATACGGGTTTGAAAAAAAGTACTAAAGTAACTTCAAAATTTCGTGTCTTTTATTAATCGTGAATTCAAAAATAATGCAACAATTTCTTCCATTTTTTATTTGAGTAATAAAAAAGAATTCATGTTCGTGGAGAATACATTTGGTCTGCTAGAAATGCATTTTTGGTAAGTGATTTATTTATAAAATTTATCAAAAATTGTTGATAGACGATACTTCTTCAACTGAAGTTCATAAAGGGCATGCAGATTTTCCGAAATCAAATTGAGAATATTTCAAATATTATTTAATCTTTGCCTTTTTTCAAACACTTTAAATTTACAAAATACTTAGCTTTAAACAGATAATATGAATATAAATATAGGCAAATCAAAAATAATGGTTAAAAGTATAATCGGTTTATATTTACAAATGTAATGACATTATTGTAATTTGCGAAAACAAATTTTGTTATGATTTTTAAAACATAACTTTTTTGTAAGTTTCGAAAATATAATTTAAATTATGACATAGTCTAGACTTATAATTGATATAGGCTAAAGGAACCAATAACCAATGGCGGAATCATTTGTCGAGAAAACAGTTGATTTCTTCTGACCTAAAACTTAAATATGTCACTTTTTTAGTAGAAGTAATTAAATGAGTTCTGAATCATAAAAATTAAGTGTATGTGCACAAATAGTGAAAATAGGTTTCCCCTCGGTGACCGGTTTTATTACCCTGATTATAATTAAATTTTACCTAAATTAAAATTCAAATGCGAGAAAAAAATGTATATTGCTTATGCGGAATATCGAGGGCCGACCAAAACTGCATTTTTCTACTTAAACGGCCGAACTAGCAATTTGCTACTGCGGACAGTAATGTTTTTTCAATATTACAGTGGCAGTAATTCTAAGTTTAAGTTTGCATGAGAATCTTCGAAAAATTATGGAATCTATAACGAAATTCCTGGCCTTTCAGTTCCATGACATTGTACAATGTGTCATGGTTAAGGACGTTCGGACGCATCCATTCTTCGATCACCTTCATTTCCTAGTCGTGTCCTTTTCACTCTTTATGCAATTTTATTGGTGGTTAACCTATAAAATACTCACTGACAGATAAATGTTCCCTTATTAATTATCCTCTCATTTTTTATTTTAATTTTAATTGTCTAGAATCGCGGTTTTTCCGAACTTTCATAATTTGATTCAAGTTACCCCCAAAAAACCATTCCTTAGAACCGTAAGTAGTGAAATGAGATTTTTGCGATATATTGAAGTTTATTAACTTTTTTTGACGATTTTTCTACTTGATCATCACTAATTAATGTGCCATATATTATTATTATCTTTCAAAATACATAATATGATGTATGAATAAAATACTGATAGTATTTAGGTTTCATTATAGCTTTCTTAAAGAGTTTTTTTTAAAATGTGCTTGATTCTCGTAAATATCACAATTTTTATATTTTTTCATATGAATGGTCCAAAATAGATCATGCATTTACAGTTTCTCTACATTCCGCAATAATTCTTTCAATATCTTTAATATTATTCAATTCGGCATTGATTCTTCTGTAATGATTTTCCTACAATAATTCCTGTAATATTTCACTATATTCGCGAAAAAAATTATAGGAAATCCATGATAGGAAAATCATTTTAGGCCTATACTGAATTTCCTATAATAATTTTTTGTAAGGGCAATAAAATATTATTTTGAAAGTGAATACAAATATATGGCACATTAATTAGGGGGTGGTATTTTAGAGTAAATAAAAGGGTCTCAGTAGGGTACAAATTAAAACGGTTGAAACCAAACCGTTTTAAATGAAAAACTTTAAATAATTGAATAAATTCCAAATTCGGCATTAGACAGCCTGTAAATGATGAATACTTGAAATTGTACATTTTCAAAGACTTGAAGGCTATAAAAAGGAAAAATATTCATTCTTAGGCTTACTAATATGAATCATTTGAGTACTGAGTATGTAAAACTGAAAACTAAACAATTTTGCAATTTAAAAGTGGACTATTTTCGAATTTTGAGCACTTACAACAGAAAAATTTTGAATTTAAAGTGCTGAAAAATTGTACAATATCAAATTTATAGCCTTTAAAATTTTAAATTCACAGGTTTCAAAACGCAAATATTACAAATTTTCATTACTTCCTTTAAAATTATGAGTTTTGTATTTAAAGCAATAAAACTTTGGCAAATTCAGAATGAAACTTAAAAAATTGTACACACAGTATAGGAACCGTAAACGGTGAATATTTGTTGATTAGATATCTAAAAAATTGAAGATTCCAATTCTAAGTGTACAAAACTGAAATAACGTTTAAAATGTACGACAGAATACAAAATTTAAAATGTCGGAATGAAATATTAAAAATGATGCATATTTAAAATTTCACTATATAATAACTTTAAACTGAAATTGTTCCACTTGGAAAATTTGGAAAAAGCATCAGAAACTGAATATTTTTACAGTAGCTTTCTAACTTTCCAAGCCCTTTTCCAAATTATTCTCTGAAAAAATAAAAATATTTTTCCCTAAAAATCAAACTATGCAAGAACGAGGCATTCAATATTGAATTGTTTTCAATTTGATGTTTTAAATTGAACGTTTTAAACTCAGTGCCTCTCAAATTATTTTTTTAATTGATTAAGCTGGACAATTTAAAATTGGAATCATATTAATCTTGCTTTATATTTCGCAGTATGAAGTTGGTTCGCAGAGATGCTTTTGTTTTTCCAAACCTGTTTTTTAAATAGGTTCAGTTTTTTTATTTAGAAATACAAAAGTGTAAAATGAAATAATATTTAATTAATAATATATGAGATTCTTTGGGATCAATTTGAATAGTTTTCGAAATTGTACAACAAAATGAAATTAATAGTTGGAAAGTCATATTTTTGAAATAAATTTATTCGATGTTATGTTTTTTATATTTCTTTCATTATCTGTTTCAGTTAATAAGTTTTTTGATTTTTTTCATACTTAAAATACAGGGAATGAAGAACAAAAAAAGACTTTAATCTTTTTGTCTTCTGCTATTAGTTTCAGTAAAAATAATTAAATTGCTAAAATCTATTACAATTACAATTCTTTAATTTCAAGCATAAGTGGTGTCTTTAACCTTCTTAGTTTATCAAATAAAAAATGCAAGAATGATTTTGAATATGATAAAATTTGTATGACTTTCCCCTTTTTCAAAAAATCTTTCAAAACTGTAAATTAAAAAATTTTCAATCTTGTGGATCAGCTCTCTGCTTGAAACTTTCAACATTAAATTATTTCAAACTGGAATCGTTTAATATTAAACAACTTTGAATTGCAAGCATATATCGCAACATTTTCATTTTTAACTCTTTTAGAATGATGTATCGTTTAAAGAAAATTATATTTCATAGCGCAAAAAATAATTAAAACCAATTTTTGGTTAAATAATTAATTTTAATCAAACTAAAAGCCTGAATAAATAAATAAGCTGATGTTAATTTTTGTCAAAAACCAATACTTGTATTTAAACGTCAAAAATTGTAGAGTTTAAAATTTAAGTGCATGAACGCTATAGCATAGGCCAGAGGCGCGTATAAATAATAACTTTATCATCTTCACGGAAAAATTTTTACCCTCTTGAAACTATTATTCATTCACCAATGAAAACCATCGCCTCCGTAATGAAATGCGATTTTTGAAATATATTAAAGCTGATTAACTTTTTCCGACCATTTTTTCGGCGATCATCACTAATCAATGAGTCATATATTTTCATTTTATTTTAAAATGATATGATTATATTTTGAATATGTGACACATTTATTAGGAAATGGTATTTAAGGATGAACAAAGGGCTCTTAGGAAGGTGCAAATTAAAACATTTGAAATTAAACAATTTCGAAGTAAAAAATGTAAATAATTGCATAAATCCTAATTCACAACCTTCGATACTAAACAATTTGAATAAATAAATAATAAAATTAATTAATAAAATATAATAAATAAGGAATACTTCAAACTGCACATTTTCGAAGACTTGGAAGCTATAAAAATGAAAACATTTTTATTCTTAGGCTTACTAATTTAAATAATATTAGTAATAAGCATTCAAAACAAAAATCAATCTATTTTTCAGCTCAAGAGTGTACTTATTTCAAATTTAGATTGTTTAAAATTCGAAAATTTTGAATTTCAAGTGCTGAAAAATTATACAATATCAAACTTATATCCTTTAAAATTCAGAAATCACAGTTTTTAAGACATAAAAATTAAAAATTATCATTTCTCTCTTTTTAAATCAAGAGTTTATTAGTTACGACAATGAAAATTTGACAGATTCAAGATGAAACTAAAAAAATTGTACACGCAAAGTGGAAATGTTTAAAAGTGAATATTTTCCAATTATTTCAAAATTGAAAACTTCAAATTCAAATTGAAATTTTTGAAGGAAAAAATTCAAAATTACTAATTTAATGGTGATGAATATTTGAAATTTAACTTTCAAATATGAATCATTGAAAATTTTAGAATATAAAATTGAAAGCGTGCTTTTCAGCTTGAATAAATATCTCAAATTCAACAATACTAAATCGAAAGCTTTAAATAATTGAATTAATTCCAATTTGAAGCCTTCGATACTAAACAACCTGTAAATGAGGAATACTTAAAATTGTACACTTTCAAAGACTTGGCAGCTGAAAAAATAAAGAAATTTTTACTCTTAGGCTTACCAATTCACATAATTTCCCTAGTATTTGATACTGAAAATTAAACAATTTTGCCATTTAAATGTGGACTATTTTCAAATTTAGAGCGTGTAAAATTGAACATTTTTTAAATCTGAAATGCTGAGAAATAGTACAATATCGACTTTATAGCCTTTAAAATGTAAAATTCACAGCCTCCAAAACATAAAAATTAACAATTTCAATTTCTTTTTTTTCACAATTAATTGTTTTATATTTAGATCAATGAAAATTTGGTGGATTGAAAATAAAACTCTAAAAATTTTACACACGAAATGGAAACGTTTAAGGGTGAACATTTTCTAATTAGATATCTTCAAAATTGAAAACTTCAATTTAAAATCTACAAAACTGAAATATCGTTTTAATTTGCTTGATAATATGAAAAAATAAAAGTGTCGGAATGAAACATTAAGAATAAATAAATTAATACTGATGTATATTTGAAATTTAACTATTTCACTATATAATAACTTTAAATTGAAATCCTGCGCACTTGAAAAATTCCAGTGAAGCAGCAAATATTGAATATTTCAAAAGTAGCTCTTTAATTTTTCAAGCCTCATTACAAATTAATCTGTGAGAGAAAATTGTTGTCTTAAAAACTTTTCACAATTTTAGAATGTTCTAAATTGAACTTTTCAAACTGAATGTCTCTAAACTTATTATTTTTTCAATTGATTAAGCCGTACAATTTAAAATTTTAATCATAATAGTCTCGATTTACATTTGCATATCATTAATTTGCAATGCAATATTTTCCGCTTGCTGTGGCGTGCGTATAATGTTGCTAATTATATCAAATATGAGGCCCAATTCATTACAAATCAGGCAGACAGTCCATACTCAAGTCGCAGAATCATTTACCATTTAAATATGTTGTTTTTTTTTTAAAGGAATAAAACGACGCGTACCTCACCGATTGAACAAAAAAGTTGTTGACAAAATTATAAGTATTTGAATTTGAAAAATTGCATACGAGCTTCATCATAAAATGGTCAACATTTTTGTTCAAAGCGTGATATTTTTTACTTTAATCTAGGTATTCATCTTTTTCTTTTTGATTTTGATAGGATTTCTTGCCCTCCCGCGAAATCAGTTGGAAAATTTGGAAAAAGTCCAAAATTGACAAAATGGCGACCGTTTTTCTGAAAATATTCAAAGTCAATGTATTCAAAAACCCCAGCGTCAAAGAAACAAACTTGTTTGGCTAAAAAGGTTCTAGAAAAATGTCTCTTGACACATTTTTCTGTCTCGTCTCATTTTCGAGATTTTTGTGAAAATTTGTATGAACTCCTTTGAAATTTATTTTTTCTCAACAGTACAATTTTATGGTATCATGAAAAATAAAGAAGAACGTAATTTAACAGTTTTGACAACTTTTAGATCAAACTTTTTCCTTTGAGATCGGTATTTTTTAAATAATCGATACTCTCATTTTTTTTAACTTGCATCATTATTTTTTCTTCAATACGTCGTTAAAACTGTTAAATTTTGCCCTTCCTCGTTTTTTATGACACCATAAAATTGTATTGTTGAGAAAGAAAGAAATTTTAAAGGATTTTATACGGGTTTTCATAAAAATCTCGAAAATGACACTAAATAGAAAAAAGTGTCAACAGACATTTTTCTCGAACTTTTTCAGGAAATAATTTGGGTTTCTTGACTTTTTTCGAATCTTGCGTCCTTTTGGTAAAAAACGTGAATTTTCGTTTTCCAGACAAAAAATACTCTCTTCTCTTTTTTAAGTAGATCGGCTTTAAAAGATTTTCAGAAAAACCGTCGCCATTTTGTCAATTTTGGACTTTTTTTTATTTTCCAATCGATTTCGAAGGAGGACGAGAAATTCTATCAGAATCAAAAAGAAAAAGATGAATATATATTTTTATTATTATTA
>JAUMHM010000072.1:15624213-15635681 GCA_032362435.1 Melikaiella ostensackeni
TAAAGGTATTTGTAAACATTAAAAACTTGCTGTCGGAGCGACTGCTAGGGGCCCACGAGGGCAACAATAAGGGCAATCATGAGAAAAGCCCGGGTTGAATTCTTATGGATTAACATGTTGCTTCCATGAGGGACCACGCCTGGATGCCCTCATGGGCCCCCAGAATAAAAGCGAAAATTTAATTTCGTTAGGGAATGAAAAAATTTTTAAAAAGATAATAACGCATCAATACAACAAAAGATATATTCCCATATCTGAGGACAGCTAAAAGAATAATAATTCCTTAATTCAAAGATGATAAGGTATTCACCAACTTCATTTTGCACCGCGATTTTGTAGACGCTCGTTCAATTCACTTTCGAGCGAGTTTCATTTGAAATCGAGAAAGGATAATAAAATTGTCCTGAAGCAGGTTAAGACGGGAAAACTTTCTACTTCATTTATCTTCTATATAAGAATAAAGTACAGAAGTGTGATCTCCTTCACTTCGAAGATAAACTTTGTCATAGGGGGGTCTCGTTATACTCGGTAACTTTTTATCCACTTAATAAAACAAGCGAGTTTTATTGGAACTCATAGTATTAAAGAAAAGCATGAAAAATACTCATTATAGGAATGAAAAATCCTGTTATTCAATTACCTTTTTTTTCATAGTCAATGTAATCACACTGGAACCTCTATTCAAGTGCCCTCCATCACCGCCTTCCTAAAATTTCAGCCGGCTCGCATTCGTTGATGAGGGGTCCAAGGAGCCGAGAGAGCGGATTTTCGCTAGTCTCGTATTTTTTTAATGAGGAGGTCCAAGGGGCCGAGAGAGAGGCACGTGAGCTCAGCAGTTCCCTCTGACTGTTTAAATTGTAGAAATTCTTAGAAGAGCCTCATGTTCATAGCATGCCATACCCGAGACCTTCTTTAAATCGAGGTTCCAGTGTATCTTGAAACTCTTCTTCAGGGGCCGTTCAAAAACTACGTCGCACTATTCTGGAAATTTTTTTCACCTTTTTTAAGTTGAATTTTCAACAAACAAAAAATTAATTTTACACCAAACAGTTGCATTGACAACCTTACAGTTGAGCATTTGAACAAAAGAGGGGATTTTAAAATAAAATAGTTGAATTTTTAATCAAATAGTTGAATTTTCAGCCTGCAAAGCAATATTTTCAGCCAAATGGTCGAATTTTTAAACTAAATAGATTAAACTGCAACCAAAAACAGTTGCATTTTCAAACAAATAGTTAAATCTTCAAGCCAAAGAGACGAATTTTTGAGAATACAGTTGAATATTCAACCAAGAAAGTGAATTTTCAACCGAGAACTCTTCTATCAATGAAGATAGATTTTCAACCAAGAGGGTCGATTTAACATCCAAAAAGACGAATTTTCATCAAAACAATTCAATTTAAAAAAAGGATTATTTTTTAACAAAATCGTTGAATTTTCAACCTACAAAGGTAATATTTCAATCAAATGATCGAATATTGATACAAAAAAGACGAATTTTCAATCGAGAACTTTTTTTACCAAAAAAGATGAATTATCAACTAAGAGGGGCAAATTTTCTACCCTGAAAGACGAATTTCCAACTAAACAGTCGAATTTTCGATGAAAGGTTAGTTTTTGACAAAATCGTTGAATTCTTAATCCTACAAAAATTTTCAAACCAAGAAGACGAATTTATTAGAAGAAAGTTTAATTTTCATTCCAAAAGGACGTATTTTCTGTTCAAAAAGATGATCAATCAACAAAAAAGTTGAAGTTTCTACGAAAAAGGATAACTTTTTTAAAAATAATTGAATTTTCATTCTACAAGGATAAATTTTCAACCAAATGGTCGAATTTTGAAATAGAAAAGATGAATATTCAATCCAAAACTTTTTACCAACAAAGATGAATTATCAACTAATTGTAAGAGGGGCAAATTTTCTACCCTGAAAGACGAATTTCCAACTAAACAGTCGAATTTTCGAAGAAAGGTTAGTTTTTGACAAAATCTTTGAATTCTTAATCCTACAAAAATTTTCAAACCATGAAGATGAATTTATTACAAGAAAGTTCAATTTTCAATCCAAAAGGACGTATTTTCTGTTCAAAAAGATGATTAATCAACAAAAAAGTTAAAGTTTCTACGAAAAAGAATGACTTTTTTACAAAATAGTTAAATTTTCAAAAAAAAAATATTATTATAAAAAAATTGAATTATCAACCTACAAAGATGAACTTTCAAGCCAAAAAGACAAACTTTTTATAAGACATGATCAACAAACAAGTATAATGTTTCGGCCAATAGGACGACTTTTTGACAAAATAGTTCGATTTTTTACAAAATAGTTAAATTTTCAACCTACAAGGATAAATTTTTAACAAAATGGTCGAATTTTGAAACAAAAAAGATGAATATTCAATCAAGAATTTTGTTACCGACAAAGATGAATTATCAACCAAGAGGGACGAATTTCCTGTCCACAAAGACGAATTTTCAACAAAGCAATTGAATTTTCAAAGAAATGTTAGTTTTTAACAAGATCTTTGAATCTTCAATCCTAAAAAAATTTTCAAGCAAAGAAAATGAATTTTTCAAAACAAGGTTCAACTTTCAATCCAAAAGGACGTATTTTCTATTCAAAAAGATGATTGATCAACAAAAAAGTTGAAGTTTCTACCAAAAAGGATGATTTTCTTACAAAATAGTTAAATTTTTCACAAAAGGAATAAATTTTTAACAAAATAAATGAATTTTCGAGAAAACAATATATTATTTTTTAAAAAAAGTTGAATTTTCAACCTACAAAGATGAATTTGCAAGCCAAAAAGACAAATTTTTCAGAAGGCATGATTAACAAAAAAAAGTATAAGGCCTCGGCCAAAATGATGACTTTTTGACAAAATAGTTCATTTTTTTACAAAATAGTTGATTTTTCAACCTATAAAGATAAATTTCCAACCAAATCGTCAAATTTTGAAACAAAAAAGATGAATTTCCAATGGAGAACTTTCCTACCAAAAAAAAAATGAATTGACAACCAAGAGGGACGAATTTTCTATCCACAAAGACGAACTTTCAACAAAACAGTTGAAGTTTCGAAGAAAGGTTAGTTTTTGACAAAATCGTTGAATTTTTAATCCTACAAAAATTTTCAAGCCGAAAAGACGAATTTCTTGGAAGAAAGTTCAATTTTTAATCCAAAAGGACGTATTTTCTATTCAAAAAGATGATTGATGAACAAAAAAGTGATAGTTTCTACCAAAAAGGTCGATTTTTTCACAGAATAGTTGATCTCTTCACAAAATGATTAAATTTTCAACAAAATAGTTAAATCTTCAAGATAAAAAAAGTTATTAAAAAAAAGTTGAATTTTTAGCATACAAAGATGAATTTTCAAGCCATAATGACAAATGTTTTAGAAGGCATGATTAACAAAAGTATATAAGGTTTAGGCCAAAACAATGACTTTCTGACAAAATAGTTGAATTTTTTACAAAATAGTTGAATTCTCTACCTAAAAAGATAAATTTTCAACCAAATGGTCGAATTTTGAAACAAAAAAGATGAATCCTAAATCGACAACTTTTCTACCAAAAAAGATGAATTATCAATCAAGAGGGGCGCATTTTCTACCCACAAAGTAGAATTTTCAACGAAACAGTTGAATTTTCGAAGAAAGGTTAGTTTTTAACAGAATCGTTGAATTTCTATTCCTACACAAATTTTCAAGCTAAGAAGACGAATTTTTTAGAAGAATGTTCAATTTTCAATCCAAAAAGGCGTATTTTCCATTCTAAAGGTTAGCTGATCAACAAAAAAGTTAAAGTTTCTGCCAAAGAGTATAATTTTTCTACCAAATAGTTGAATTTGTCACAAAATGATTAAATTTTCAACAAAATTGTTAAATCTTCAATCAAAATGATAAATCTTCAACAAAAAATGAATTTTTAACAGGAAAGTTGAGCTTTCAACCAAGTAGTTGAATCTTCAATCAAAAAAGAATTATTCTCAACGAAAAATATAATAGTTGATACTTCAACCAAAAACAGGTTTTTATTTTAAATTGAAACCCGTTGAATTTAACTAAAAGAGACGAATTTTCAACAAAATGGTTGCTACCTCGACCAAAGTAGATTAATTTTTAATGAAACAGTTGAATTTTCAGCCAAATAATGGAATTTTCAAACAAAAAAGATTAAACTTCAACCACAAACAGTTGCATCTTTGAACAAATAGTAGAATTTTCAAGCCAAAAGGACGAATTTTTCGGAAGACTATTGGATTTTCAACCAAGAAAGATGAATTTTCAACCGAGAACTTTTCTACGAAAAAGGTGAATTTTCAAATATGAGGGACGAATTTTTTATCCAAAAAGACGAATTTTCATCAAAACAGTTTAATTTTCGAAAAAACATTAGCTTTTTACAAAATCGTTGAATTTTCAAACTACATAGTTGAATTTTCAACCAAATAGTTGAACTTTCAACCCTAAAAAGATGAATTTTCAATCGTTTGGTCGAGTTGTTAAGCAAAAAGTATTAAACTTTAATCAAAAACAGTTTCATTTTGAATCAAATAGTTGAATTTTCAAGCCAAGGATACTAATTTTTTAGAAAACAAGTTTAATATTCAATCCGAAAGGACGTATTTTCTATCCAAAAAGACGAATTTTCAATCAGAAAAGATCAATTCTCAACAAAAAATATAATATTTGATATTTTAACCTAAAAAGATTTTTCATTCAAGAGTAAAAAAAATGTCAACCGTATAGTTGAATTTTCAAGTCCAAGAGGCAAATTCTCTAGAAAATAGTTGAATTTTTTACTTTTAAATATGAACTTCGAACCAAAATGTTAATTTTCAGACAAATAATTGAATTTTGAACTAAAACGATCAATTTTAAACTAAACCTGGAATAGTTGAATTTGCAATTAAAAAAATTTACTTCAAAAAAAAAAACGAGAAAAATTTCCGAAAAAGTAGTTGAAATATCAACCAAGGAGATGGATTTCCAACTAATAAAATGAGTATTTGATAAAATACTTAAATTATCAGTCAAAAAAGTCAATTTTTTACCAAAAAACACGAATCTTCGACAAAATACATAAATTTTCAGTTAAGAAAGTTAATTTTTAACAAAAAAGAATAGATTTTTGAAAAAATAGTTATATCTTTAACCAAGCAGTAGAATTTTTCACGAAAAGAGGTGAATTCTGAACAAAAAAAATAATAGTTGACTTTCCAATTAAAAAGAACGCAATTTCAACGAAAGATAGTTGAATTTTTTGTTGAGTTCTATTGATTCAGTTCGCAATCAAACAAAAAAAACGAGAACAAGGGGAAGTAGGGGAAGTTTTCTGAAAACAGGGGAAAAAAGAGAGATGTTTTCAAAAAAGGGAAAATGGGGGAATAAGAGAAGGATTGTGAAATGTGAAGTCTGTATTCGGAGGCTTTACTCGTAAAATAAAATCACTAATTTTTATTTTTTTCAATGTTTTGAAGAACTTCTTATTCTTGGATTTAAAGAAATTGTTATTCCTATTAACATAGGAACAATTTTCTGTTCAGTTTTCTCTTCCATAAAAATATTAACTAAGATCGCGACAATTATTTCTAAAAATGAAAATAAAAAAGTTGGTTATTTTTTTATTAATAAATAGAAACATGGAAAATATCATAACTAAAGAATTCTCAACATTTGTAAAAGAAGAAAGATTTGCTTTCAATTGACCATGAAAAGTATGCAAGGTTGGGTTAGAAAAAAGTCAATCTCAAATTTCCAGATGGCCTTGTATTTTCCTCACGCGGTAGAGGTTGGCGGGACCTTGAAAAAGAATACCCTTCAAATAGTTAATAAATTTAATCCGAATTTATTATAAATTCCAATTTGTCTACTTGCATTTTTAATGCCTTATTTCCACGGCTGCAAACCCTAGCACCCCTGAATTCAAATTACCCTAGGGATTCGATCTAACGCGTGCCCCTGGCAGTAACTAGAATGTTCCTTCTCTCGTTTCTCGTCAGCAGAGAGAACATGGAAATATCCTCGGGACAAGCTTGTATAACCATACACAGAACACGTGAGTACCTGTTCCAAACAGGATCCTTCAGCACTCAGCAATCCAAGAGTCGACTACGATTTCTCTCAACATCTCGACAAGAAGAATAGAGAAAAAATTATGGAATTGCAAGGCAATTACTTATTCTACTCACAATCAGAATGCATTCAGATTATCCTTATATTTTGGAACTTCCCATTTAATGCTAGCTGGAAAAATCAGTCAGCCAATCAATTAATTTTTTTTGTATCCTTATTTTTAAATTAAAGTATGAAATTATTAATCTCTCTGTTATAATAAGATCTCGCCGCTGCCGTGTCGGTAATTCTGAAAAAGCCCTGAAGAGCTCCCACGCAGGCCCCCGGAGCTCATCACGAGGGCCCCCAGAGTATCCTACGGGGCCGCCCAGAGCCTCCCACGAAGGCCCTCAGAGCCTCTCACGAGGCCCTCCAGACCCTCCTACGAGGACTCCCAGAGCCTCCAACAAGGCCCTCAAAACCTCTCAGGAGGCCCCCCAGAGCCTCCTACGAGGACTCCCAGAGCCTCCCACAAAGCTCACAAAGCCTCTGACGAGGACCCCCAGAGCCTCCCACAAGGCCCTCAAAGCCTTTCACGAGGCCCTCTGGATCCTCCTACTAGGACCCACAGAGCCTCCAACGAAGCCCTCCAGAGCCTCCTACAAAGAACCCAGAGCCTCCTACGAGGAACCCCAGAGCCTATCACGAGGCTCTCAAAGCCTCTCACGACGCCCTCTAGGGCCTCCAACAAGGACCCACGGGCCTCGCACGAGGACTTCCAGTGCCCCCCATGAGGACCTTCAGAGCCACCCACGAGGCCCTCTGGAGCCTCCTACGATAACCTTTAGAGACTCCCACAAGGCCCTCAAAGCCTTTCACGAGGGCCTCCAGAGCCTCCTACGAGAACCCTCAGAGTCTACCACAGGGCCCTCAAAGCTTCTCACGAGGGTCTCCAAAGCCTCTTACGAGGTCCCTCATAGCCTCCCACACGCCCATCCGGAGCCTCCCACAAGACTCTCAAAGCATCTCACGAGGCCTCTAGAGCCTCCTCCCACGACGACCTCTAGAGCTTCCTACGAGGGCCACCACAGCCTCCCACGAAAGCCTACAAGAACCCCCAGAGTAGACTCTGGGGGTCCTACCACAAGGCCATCTACGCTTCTCACGAGGGCCTACAAAGCCTCCTACGAGGTTCCCCAGAGCCTCCCACAAGGCCATCCGGAGCCTCCTACAAGGACCCTCAGAGCCTCCCACGAAGGCCCTCAAAGACTCTCACGAGGCCCTCCAGGCCTCCTATTAGGACCCCTAGAGTCTCCCACAAGCCCTTGAAATCCTTCGACGAGGCTTTCCAGAGCCTCCCACAAAGACCACCAGGGCCTCAAAGCATCTCACAAGTCCTCCAGAGCCTCCTGCGAAGACCTCCAGAGCCTCCCACGAGGACCTCTAGAGCCTCCTACAAGAGCCGCTAGAACCTCCCACGAAGGCCTCCTGAGCCTCTTACGATGTCTACTAGAGCCTTCCGCGAGACCCTCCAGAGCCTCTATGAGGGTCCCTAAAGTCACCCACGACGGCCTCTAGAGCTTCCTACGAGGGCAGTGAGAGCCTCCGACGAGCCTCCTATGATCGCTTTTAGAGGCTATCCACGAGGGTTGATAGAACCTTTCGTGAAGGCCTTCAGAGCCTTTCACAAGAGCCGCAAGAGCCTCTCACAAAGCCGAAAGCTTTCTTCCAAGCCTCCTATGAGAGCCTGCAGAGTCTCTTACGTGAGCCTTCCTTGCTTCCTATAAGGGCCTCTTACGAAATACTTCAGAAACTCCTACG
Organism: Melikaiella ostensackeni; assembly: GCA_032362435.1. Lineage (NCBI taxonomy): Eukaryota > Metazoa > Arthropoda > Insecta > Hymenoptera > Cynipidae > Melikaiella > Melikaiella ostensackeni. The sequence continues at coordinate 15,632,094 of JAUMHM010000072.1, forward strand.
TGGTCTGCCAAAGCCTTTCTCGAGAGCCTCTAGGGCCTTCTACGAGGGCCTCCAGAGCCTTCCACGAGGCGCTTCAGAGTTTCCTGGGAGGGCCTTCAAAGCGAGGACGTGCAAAGCCTCCCATTTGGGCCTCGAGAGCCTCCCACAAGGGCCTCTGAAACCTCCCACAAGGGTCATCACAGCTTTCCACGTAGGCCCCCTAAGCCTCCCATTAAGGCCTTTAAAGCCTTTGATGAGGGTTTTATAGCTTCTTACGATAGCCGCTTAAACCTACTACGAGGGCTCCAGAACCTCAACGAGGAGCACAAGAACCCTTTACAGAGGCCTTTACGACCTCCTACAAGGGCCCTCAGAGCCTTCCACTAGAGGTACCAGGGCCTGCTATGAGGGCCGCCAGAGCCTTCCTCGATGGCCTCTGGTGCCTTCCACGAGGGCATTTTCGAGTGTCCCACGAAGGCCTTCAGAGCCTCTCACAACGGCCTTCAAAGCCTTTCACAAGGGCTACTAAAGCTGCCTATGAGCACCTGCAGAGCCTCCTTCGAGGGCCTATTAATTCTCTCACCAGGGCCATCGTGCTTTCGATGAGGATCTCCACTGCCTCATACAATACTCCAAAGCCTCCTGTGGGGGCCTCCAAAGTCTCCTACAAGGGCCTTCAGAGCTTTTTGCGAAAGCCTCCACACCATCCCTTGGAGGCCTCTAGACCCTCATATGAGGACCTTCAGAGCCTCCCACATGGCCCTCTAGAGCCTTCCATGAGGGCCATTAGAGCCTTTCACGAGAACCTTATAGAGCCTTCTACGAGGGCGCCCAGAGCTTCTCAGGAGGACCTCTAGAGCCTTCTTCTACGAAGGCATTCAGAGCCTCTCACAAACACCTCCAGAGCCACCTTCGAGGACCTTTAGAGCCTTACACAAGGGCCTCCAAAGCCTCCTAGGAGGGATTCTGAATCTTTCTACGAGGACCTCCAATGCCTACATTGGCCTCCAGAGCCTCACACAAGTACCTCCTAAGCCTTCTACAAGGTCCTCCAGAGCCTCCTACAAGGGTCACTAGAGCCTTACGCAAGGGCCTCCAAAGCCTCCTAGGAGAGATTCTAAATCTTCCTACGAGGGCCTCCAAAGCCTACATGAGCATTCCTACATGGGCCTCCAGAGCCTCACACAAAGACCTCTCAAGCCTTCTACGAGGCCCTCCAGAACCTCCTACAAGGGCCATTAGCGCCTTACGCAAGGGCCCCCAAAGCCTCCTAGGAGAGATTCTAAATATTCCTACATGGGACTCCCACGAGGACCTCCAAAGCCTCCTACGAGGTCCTCCAGAGCCTCATACAAGGGCCTCCATAGCATGCTACGAGGACCTCCAGAACCTGCTACGAGGGCCATCAGAACCTTTTACGAGGTTCTCCGGAGCCTCCCAAGAGGGCCTCCAGTGCCTTCTATGAGGGTCGCCGGAGCATCCCACGAAAGCCTCCTGAGCTTATCACGAGGATCTCCAGAGCCTCTTGCGAGATAGGATTTTAACTAATGCAACTAAGAATTTCGTTTCACAATTTCCAAATTGATTTTCACTAATTATGTTTTCTGAAACATGATCGTGATATTAATTAGACTTGATGGATCAATGGAATTAAATATTTGTACGTTAGTATAATTCTTTGTCAGAGAGGACTTATCTATATATCTTCTTCTTCTATGATATGAAATAAAGTGTATCCAGTTCTATCCTTTGTGAGAGAATTCTTTTATGTCCTACTTTATTTCATTTTTTACAAATAAATTATACTGTAGGACTAGCCAAGTATTTCATCTAACATACATCCAAAAAATAAAAATAATTTATGCATTGATTCTTACCAGAGGAAATGGTTTAGCAGATTTATAATATTTAATTCTACTATTATTTAATAAGCTCGAGAGTGACAAAATACACTCCACTTACTACGACCACGGCCCCCCATCCGAATATGAATGAGCCGTGCACTGATTAACTTAGGTGATCGAATGAGAAGCCTTAAACAATGCGGACACATACCATAAGATTACAAATATAATAATAAATAAATAAAGAAGAAGCAATAAAAAAGAAGTCGGCAAGCGCCCTTAAGGAAAAGTTTCGTAGGCTATAGGATAATATGTAAATTAGCGAATTTTATTCTCTATCGCATTTCTACATGCCAAGATCTTCAATTTGAGCCACCCCCGAGGAAGATCGAAATCAAAAAAAAATCCATCAAAGTGGTCCACAAATCCAAATTTCTTCATTCTTCTTATTTTTTATAAATTATAATAATTAATAATTAATATATATTTATATATAACATGTTGTTATTATATATATATGTGTGTGTGTGTGTTATTATACTATATTATAATATAATATTATATATCTTATAAAATTATGTTATATTATATTTCCACTGATAAAAAAAAATAGTGAAAGTAGACGGCAGGGGCCTACAAAAAAGGTTTTAGTAGCCTATTAAGTCGTTAATAAAGTCGGCTAAATCTCCTCCCCTTAGCACTTTCCTCACATTTCCCCTCCACCTTCTCCTTCTGCTCATTACCCCACACTGTCGCTCAACTTTCTCACTCTTCCCTCACTTCTCCTCACTACCCCTCACTTCCTCTCACCTCCCTCACGTCCCAACACTTTCCCTCACTTCCACTAATTTTTTCTAACTTCCCCTCGTCACTCCCCTCACTTCTTCGCTCACCCCACCCCTCAATTCCCCACTCCATACTTTCCCAGTCCTCTACTCATTTCCCCTCATTTCCGCTCATTCTCCCATACCTCTCGTTTTTTATACGACGGATGTACAGCCGACAGAAATCATGAGCGCTTCTGCACGGTGCTGCGCAACCCTAAAAAATAAGAATGTAACATAGCGAATATTATTCTGTATCGCAGTTCTACATACCAAGAGCTTTAATTTGAGCCGTGCAAGAGGGAAATCGGACTAAAATAAAAGCTTCCAGCATAGGTTTCTCAAAAACAAAATTTCATCATTTTTCTTACTTTTTTCTCACTGATATTAAAAAAAGATGAATATAACATACCAAATTGTATTCTTTATTGCAATTCTATATACCAAGCACTTTGATTTGAGCCGTCGTCGAGGAAAATTGGACTAAAATAAAAGCTTTCAGCATAGGGTTCTCAAAAACCGAGTTGCCTCATTGTTCTTATTTTTTAACCACTGATATCAAAAAAAGAAGAATATAACGTAGCAAATATTACTCCTTACCACAATTCTACATGTCAAGAGCTTTAATTTGAGCTGTACGAAAGGGAAATCGGACTAAAATAAAAGCTTCCAGCGCAGGGTTTTCAGAAATCAAATTTCCTCATTTTCCTTATTTTTTAACCACTAATATCAAAAAAAGGAGAATATAACATAGTAAATATTATTCTTTATCGCAATTATAGATACCAAGATCTTCAATTTGAGACATGCAAGAGGGAAATCGGACTAAAATAAAAGCTTCCGTAGGGTTCTCAAGAAACAAACTCCCTCGATTTCCATATTTTTTAACCACTGATATCAAAAAAAGAAGAATATAACATAGCAAATATTATTCTTTATCG
>JAUMHM010000072.1:15635781-15658551 GCA_032362435.1 Melikaiella ostensackeni
TATTATGTTTGTTACTAAGTTTCACGAATGCACATTATAATTAATTATATAGTTAAGGTTATAAGGTTATAAGGTTAAGAACTGTAATCTATTTGTATGAATCAGATGATTCTCAAACAAATAAAGCACTAATACTTTTGATTATCATAGTTCGGTATATTATTCATGTAGTAATGATCATTTATTCTGCTAATTCATCAATTTCTTGGGGGAAAATGATATATAAAAATCATGAGTATTGGGTTGAGGAAAAAGATATAATGTAGTATTAAGTTTTAGGTTCATATGGTCCCAGAAAAAAGCAAAATAAGATTCAAAATTGGCAACGTTTCGGACTCAGTATGGTCTCTTATCAAGTGGTCTCTTATCTCTGGTCAAGAAATTTCATCATAAAAGATTTTAATTAAAAAGCCATATGTACAAAAATATAAAGTTGTGTACCTAAAATATTGAGATGGAGTAAAACTATCAAAGAGGATCGAAAAAAATGTATATTTTAAGCGTAGTTTTCAATGTACTTGATTAGTAATATAATAAATGAAAACAAGAAATAGTTACAAATAAAATGTTTACCTGAACGTTAGTTGAGATGATGAATAAAAGTGACGTAGAGTACCAAAGATGTGAGAATTAAAAAATTCAAGTGTCTGAGATTGATCGACTCATCAACAATGTGAGTCATTATGTGCTTGTTTAGATACATAATGATGTTGGCAGGTTTGACTTTTATGTGATTGTTAGCATAAATTAACATTAAAATAACTGTGAAATGAGAAAGAAAAAATATTGAAATGAAGTAACACGTAGGAAGGAAGCTTCATTAATCACTATACGCACTGCTAGGTTACATTTGCTAAATATTTATTTTCAAGACTATAAAATGAATTTCTGCTATTGAATTCTTATTTAGTTAACATTATTTTGCATGAATTTATTTTAAAAACGAATTATCTCTTTTGAAAATGTGAAATGAACAGTAGGTAAGAAAGTAAGGCTAGGAACATAATTTGCACTGTATCCACTTTATGGACATTTCATACTTTCTGTAATCAATACTCCGGAATCAAAATTATATAAAGTTTCAGAAACCTTTGATTCTTTTGACTCAAATCTTGAGTTCACATTTGAAACGGAAAAGAATTACACACTTAACTTTTTAGATGTATCAGTCACTAGAACTAACGAAGATACCTTTCTCACTAATTGGTACCACAAACCAACCTAGTCCGATGGATACCTACATTTTTTATCCCAACATCCTTGGTTGCAGAAAAGAGGAATGATTTTCAGGCTCATAGATATATCGATGAAACTATCCTCATTCAATTTTAGACCATGAAACATCAAACTAGTATAAAAGATTTTAATTGATAATGGTGACCATATAAACGTCCTTAGTAGATTAATAAAAATAAGAATCAACAACACATTAAACCAATTGGAGAGAAAAGAATCTCACAATTTAAAAGTTTTTACACTGGTTTCATATATCTCTGGAATAACGACAAACTTGCTACCATTTTCAAAACTCAAAATCATCAGATTTCTACAGCTCTCCATGTAAATTTTAATTTTCACATTCTTCTTAAATTCAAATAGTGTCAATTTCTAGTGCTTTCAAGAACACATACAATCCCACCGATAAGAGATGACTTTTAGAACATGCGTTGAGTTTTGACTTTGTCGATATGGAGTTTTCTCTTTATCAATCTTTTAATCCGACTAAAATGTGAATTTCTACTAAACCTTTTTTTTTAATGAAAATTTATAAAATCTAAACAATGTCTCCGCACTTTAACATTCGTAAGATAACATTTACTTCAAAATATACTTCATTCATTTCTTAATCTAGCCTCAAACCAAATTTCATCATCTATCAGTTTTTACTTCATTTTAATATTTTTTCTTTCTCATTCATACAGTTATTTCAATGTTAACTTATGCTAACACTAATATGAAAGTCAAACATGCAAACATCATCATGCATCTAAACAAGTACATAATGATTCACATTGTTAGTGAGTCGGTCAATCCCAGAAACTCGAATTTTTATAATTTTCACATCTTGGGAGCTCTACTTCACTTTTATTCGACATCTCGACTAATGTTCAGGTAAACATATTATTCATAACTATTTTTCGTTTCCATTTATAGTATAACTTATCAAGTACACTGAAAACTACGCTCAAAACATTTTTTTTTCGATTTCCTTTGATGGTTTTACTCAATCTCAATAATTTATGTACAAGATATTATATTTTTGTATATATGGCTTTTTGAACTAATATCTTTTATAATAATATTTCTTAACAGGCTTGATAAGGGACCACACTGAGACTGAAATGTGGCCAATTTTAAGTCTTATTTTGATTTTTCTTGGACCTTATGAACCGAAAACTTAGTACTACATAAACTGGAGTTCAAAACTGAAAAAAGGGATGCGAAAAGATGTAATGTCTCAAAAGCCATTTCAAATTGTTTAAATTTCAACCAAATTTTAATTACCGGACTTTTCATTTGTTTGCGAATAATTTCTGAGCTACTTGATTGAAAATATACTGATATTAAAAAAAACTTCTTTTCCACCATGTTGTAGGCATTTAGAAGAATCAGGCAGTCGCCTGATTGCCTAGGCGTTCAACCGACTCCCGGCGTTTTGAAGGATTCTCAGACATTCTTCTAAGCGCCTGACGCATTTTAGACATTTAGAAGGCTGCAACAACGTAGCATGAACAATAACATAATAATAATTTTCAGTCATATGTTTAGAAAGTTGTTCAATTTAAGATCATGTTCCACGCAGGTTTAAAATGTAAACATTTTACTTTTGTTTTGCAATTTGGCCCATTATGTATGCTTGATGAAAATAGTGAGCTTCTAAAGTGAAATAAAGAGAAATAGCTCAATGAACTGAAAAGAAAAAAAAAAGAAAAATGGTTCGTTTTTGAATTGACGTTGTTTCTTTTTATTTGGTTTATAAGTTCTTTCGTTCTCGCAATTTTTCTTACTTTCATTCCAAATAATATCTTCAAAACTTTGGAAAACTTGAAATTGAAATAAAAAAACTATGTCAAACTTACAAAAAAGTATCAACTTCAAATTGAATGACAGCTTATAGTGCATATATTTATGAAAAAAATCACTATTCAATACAATTTTCAATTTTTTCAATTTTTTTAGACTTCTTAATGTATACATTTATAATTGACAGAGTGGAAACACAAAAATATAATTTTTATCTTCTAAACCTCAACCTAAATTAAAATACTCTTCAGATATATTACATAAAATCATGATTCTTATTATTTCATTAAAGTATATTTTTTTAACTTTATGAATGACAAAATAAAGTTAAATGTTTGACTGCTATTGAATAATTCTTTCATTTTCTATGTTTTCAATCTTCTCAGTACCATATTTACATCAAAGGTCAAAAAAGCCATGGCTTAGGGCGGTAAATTTTTAGGGGCAGCAATGCGGCATGGATTATTTTTATTATCGCAGATCACATCTGTTTTAGCTTGTATTGTCTTTTTATTTTGCTTGTCAACTCTGCAATCGAAAAAAAACAAATAATGAGAATTTAAAAGGGGGGGGGGGGAGTTTTTAGGGTGACTCAGGGCGGCCTGAGACTAAAATCCGCCTCTGAATCTTCTAATGTCCTCAAACACATCAGGCGTTTAGAAGAATGGTTAAGAATTCCTCTAAATGCCTAAATAAAGCAGGTACTTAGATGAAACATAATGAATTTATAGAATAATTGTTTATAAAATTCTTTCATAATATTAACAAGAATTACTATACTACAAATTTTTGCTATTACTATATTATTTTGTCAAGAATTGCATTAGATAGAGGAATCTAGAATGTCAAATTAGAAAAATGTAATCAAATCGAATAAAATCAGAAAAATTGCTTCAATTGCTTAATTATTTAAGAAGTTAAAAACTGATTATCTTATATCGTATACGATTAACAATATGAGGAAGGACCAAGAAAGTATTTGTTCATTAAATTAATTTTATAAACTCGTGCAGTACAGAATATGTCATAATTTTGGAACAGCCTGGTAAAAATAAATTGGGTTAACAATTTAAAATTTTTTATACAATTAAAAACTGTTGGAAAGTTAATAAAATATTAGTATTAGTGATATACGGAATAAACAATCAAATAATGAAAACTCCACGTTCTTATAGCTTTCTTAGCTTAAAAAATTTCATTCAATCACTTATAAGTGATTTAAGCAATTATAAAACTGACATGATGAATATATTGCATGTTGATTCATTAAATTTAATTTAAAAAACTAGTTCGATAAAGAAATTTCCATCACTTTAAAGTTCAGGAGTAAAAATTACAAATTCATTTTCAATTCGTATAATTGTGGAGTAAGATTTTTTTTCTGATTAGCACATTTTAATAATCAAGCTTCTTCTCTATTACTTAAATGGAAAATCTTAAGGGGTTGCAGATTAAGGTAACCCAAAAAACTCAATGTTATTTTCGATCACTCACTTCCTAATACTGTATCATTCGGTGAAAAAATAATTGCGTTTTTTATTTTATTTTTAAAAACAGTTTAAACCGTGGCCCTGGGACATTTAACAGCCCGAAAGCGAGTAAAACTTCTGTTTAACATTAATTTTGTAAAAATAGTAAGTGTTTCTCAGGAAACACAAAACATCATTCCAGTTGTTGAGTTCAAAAATATTCGCCTCAATTAGAACAAAAACATTACTGTACCTTTAAAAGCAAAAAACTACCCTTTATAGAGGAGGAAATATATTATGCATATGTTGAAGGGTTTATACGCAATTCTTCGAATCTTTGAGTACTTAGAATACTTGACAGGATAATTTTTGTCGTTTAAAGGCAGTATTTTTGATCTAATTAAGGTTAATTTTTTTGTCCTCAACATATCTTTCTGTAAACGAAAATTTAGTTTACTTGAACTCACGCGAACTTATTATTACCATATCAATGATCTCGACACTAAAAACCCAATAGCCTGTAAAAGGCGACTCTGTCGTGACCTCATGTTTACCACAAGCTTAAAGCAATTTAAAGCTCATCAAGCTGTACCAGCGTGTGTAGGTGGAAATCATCAAACTCCTTCGAATAGAAAGTGCAAACATTATCATAAAATTACCACAAATATTTATGGAGTCCGGCTAAAAACGTGCATTATGAGCATGGAGCAAATAAACAATTTATGTATAATTAAGGCGTCAAAGTCTAGAATTTTTATTTGAAAATATGAGTAAACTGGTTTTATTTAATGGAATGAATCAATTATTTTCACAGTAAATTTTAAGATATCAAAACTGCTGCAGCTCAATACAATCTTCCGTTTAATATCATAATGATCCAATCTAATAAATCGAAAAATCTAGTAGCCCAACTTATTGATCCTAGCAACCGACAGTCGTGTTGCATTTTTTTTTTTTGAAAACAGACGGAAAGAAGAAATTTATGTGGAAACATAAGGTGGTATAAGGTGCTATAAGAAGCCATAAGATAAGACTTTTTCGAAAAAGGCTGTATAGTTTTTTCGTTTTGTTTTTGATCTTAAAATGTCTATGAGACTATGGGCTATAATAATCAGACGGAAAATCCTATATGCAAGGGACTTGCAATTGCAATTGTTTCAACCCCACTTTTAAACATTAGTGGAACTTATGCAGCAAACAAAAAAGCTGATCCAAGAGATGATGATTATATCATAATGATGATGGTCTATTATTAATAATGATAGTGATAACCTATCTTTGATGATAATACATTCTGAAGGTGTGTGGATGGAGTTATAAGTTGATGATCTATGATTGATAATGATATTGGAGGAAGATGATGTTATATAGAGGGTGTTATAAATCAGTGATCATAAGATGACGAGATGTAATTGATGAGGATACATAATAAATGAAGATGCACTGAAAGAAATGCTTGGAGATTATTTGCCGTATGTCTATGGTTTAGAATTTCTATCTGAGTTGATCAAAAAATATTTCCCTGTCAACTGGACGTATTCCTATTTCGAACCATAAAAATAGGAGGTACACGTATACTAGTATGGTTAAGGTAGTATGTTTGATTTGGGAATACGATTTTCCCAAGGAACAGTCATGAAGAGTATGACTGGGTCACCCTAACTTTTGACTGAACGAAAGCTTCATTATCCATTACCAGAATACGTTTGCTTAATGGCACCACCTGACACAATCTGATGCTTTGCATGTGCTCTTGGTCACGCGTTCCCTTTTACATTTGTTAATTAACAAATTAGGGATAAATATCCTATTAATAAAAGTTTTTTAGAGAAAATTGAAGGATAATGTGTTTGTTCTGCAAGAGGAATATAAATTCCACCTAGGAACATGCTACAAACTCTTGATTTTTGATGAGTTCAAGGGGCCGTGAAAATATTACCCCAAGTTACACTAACATAAGATATAGTTCTTGTGGTCGGGCTCTATAGAAAACTTCCAAAAGCTTTATTTTTAAGTATGTTGATTTGTATTCCCTTGAATTGTACATGTTTTTCTTCAGGATTTCATTAGAAATATTTTATTGGTAACGAATCACTTGATGATACAGGGTTCTGATATAAATAGATAGATATAGATACATTGTATTATGACAGCTATTCCAGTATAGCTGGATCATGCAAACTCTGATATGAAAGACTCAGCCACACAAGTCTATAACTTAGGGATATGATTTAGAATACTTTATTCATAAATATTCTTGGCCTAGCTATAATACGCTTCCAAAATGGTATGCCTAAAATGGCCAATCTGTATGGTTGTAGCTGAGCGAGCAATGCAATATGATTGGAATAACCAGAATTATGCGTGTACCGTCTAATTATTTCTTTCAATATGTTGTCATGCATTAATGATGATGCTGCTGACTCATTATTATTGATAATTCTATCTGAAGATTTGTAAATAGTGTTACAAGCTGATGATCTATGGTTGGTGATGATATCCTCTGAAGATGATATTACACGATAATGATAATGATGTGATGAGACAAGATGATCTATGATTCATGATCATAACAATGAAAAAACACTCAAAATTTCATGTTTTGAACATGGAAATAAGATTCCATCGAATTGGGTGAAATATGAGTGCATAAATTGTTCAATGTTCATTTATCAAATATAATTTTGATACTAAATCTGGATTATTTTAGTCAAGTGAGTATAAGTCCGCTGCAAATCGCTTTGATCCAACTTCAAGATGAAATTAAAAACCCAGGATTTTCTGTGTTTCGCTACACATTTTTCTATTTTATATAACATTTTATATTTCGTATAACGTAAAACCGTTAACAGAAAAAAATGCTCCAGTCAACTGGTGTTATACATTCATGCGGAAAAGTTCTCTTGAACTACTCTTTTGTCGATTTTCATTTTTGTCACAAAGTTTAAATTGTCTCAGAGCATACATACGTCCCTCAGGCTGTGCATTTTTGCACTCGTTCTACATTCAGTAACCCACTTGTCGCGTAACTAACGTCAATGGGACATCCTACAGTGACACATGATGACGCATGTTCTACACATCAGAGAATGTCAGAGAAAAATGAAAAAAAAGGAAGGGGAAAAATTCGTATCATTGGTGGAGATAGTGCGACTATTGCATTTCAAATGATGCTCGTTTTCTCAATTATCCGCTCGGAATCCTTTCAGCAGACATGATTCGCTCTATTTTCTGAAAATATACACGCTGCATCCTTGCGACCCTATTTTAAAAAATAATTCTGTATTCATTGAGTGGAAGTAAGCATTGTTCAGTGAACACGAATCTAACTCTTTATTTTCAATTTAATCTGATTGAAAGATAAAGAATTTAATAACAATTATTTATTCCAGTTTTTAGAGTGAAATAATTGCCAACTTCAAATGTAAAGAAATAACAAGGTGTTCTGTAAGAAGAAAATCTTTTGGATTGGGAATGACCTGTTACTCTCAGCTACAAATGAAAAACACGACGAATTGAAGCATTGATTGAAGAAAATAAAATGTTATTAATGTTCTCTTTGAGATTTAAATATTTTGTGATTGAAATCATAATCATTCTAACTGACAGTCTAATAAAGTGTTATTTGCTTCATTTATAGATGAAATATCATTTTTACGATGGAACTTATATATATATATATATATATATATGTAATAGCTATTGCGATATTTGAATAATCTGAATAATTCTTCACATAATAAAATAACATTCAAAATTTTATCATTCTTCTGTGTGGTATTAAATAGTATTATAAATGGAATGAAAATTACTTCACCTTTAACATTTATGAAACTTATACATTTATTCTCAAGAAAATCTTATGTTTTAAAAGTCCATTGAAAAAATATGATTCTATTGCACAGTTACATAATTCAATGCATCTGTACAAACCGAAATTCTCGTTTGAAAAATGTCAACGCTAAATTTTCGCGAATTCATATTTCAATAAATTTTCATTGATTTATTTAGATTCTTTATTGAAATACATCTCAATTTTCAAATAGTTGCATATGTTATACAAACATACGTATATGGTTTGAAATTCATATCAGCATAAAGCAATATCATATTTGACGTATTTTTATTCTGTGTGGATTTCAGATTTATTCAGCAAGCCTGCCTATACGTATAAACATGAATGTAAATTTGTATTGAAATAAAAATTCTACAGTACATTGATTTGAGATGTTGAAAAGTGAAATTATAGAAACTTGAAGGAAGACCATATGTTCAAAATTTAAAATTGTCTTTTAATCATAAATATATCCCATTTGAAAATTGAACAACTTTTAATTTAAACAGACAGAAATGCTCATAGCTTTTAAAATTCAAACTTTGAAAAATGCAACAATCAAAATCGGTAAAATTTGAAATTATGCTTTAAAAATTAAGTTTCATATCAGAAATCTTTAAAATTATATTTTTCAAAGTGTCAGACGCTATATAATTTTGAGTTTGATATACACTGGAACCTCGATCCAAAGAGGGTCTCGGGTATGGCTTGCGATGACCGTGACTCCCTTTCAAGAATTTGTATGATATAAACAGTCAGGGGGAACTGCGTAACTTCGCTAAGCTCACGCGCTTTTCTTTCGGCTCCTTGGACCTCCTCATCAACGAATGCGAGCCGGCTGAAATTCGCGGGAGGCGTAAATGGAGGGCACTTAAATAGAGGTCCTAATGTACTTAAAACAAAATATTTCTCTATAATATAAAAAGATTTAGCCGCCGCCGCTGATCAGGTATTCTGAGGAGACCCTTCAGAGCCTTTCGAGGGGTTCCCCCTTTCCAGAAATAAAAAAACTTTTAAAAGTGGCCCCTTTTCAACCCTTACTAAAAAGATAGAACCAATTTTGTATATGTTTTCGGAAAATATAGTACAATATTGTCCGATCTAATCCGAGTTAGAAACAATGATTCCTATCCGATTGAATCTGAGCTAATCCGAGGTTATACCAAGAACTGAACTGAATCCGACTGAATCCGATCTAATCCGAGTTCGAAACAAGGATTTCTATCCGATTGAATCCGAACTAATTCGAGGGTCAATGAAAAAATCGAAATTTTCAATTATCTTGGAAACGGAGAGAGATACGCGAGAATTGAATTAGATTGGCTGCACGGCTTGAAAAGGATTGAAAGGAGGTTTCTAATACATTCCGAATCAGGGCACGGATTGAAAAGGATTGAAAGTTGGGTTCGGATTCAATCGAATTGGGCGCACGTTCTAGAAAGGATTCAAAGGTGCTTTCGGATTGGCTTGGGATTCATTCGGATTGAAGTTATTCTCAACGCACGGATTGAAATGGATTGAAAAGTCTTTTCAGGTGAGCCTTGGATTCATCCGGACTAGGTGCATGAATTGGAAAGGATTGAAAGGAGGTTCCAGATTCTTTCGGATTGGGGGCACGGATCGCAAAATATTGAAAGTTGTCTTCGGATTAAATCGGATAGGGTGCATGAATTGAAAAGGATTAAAAGGTGGTTTCGGATTGGTTTTGGATTAATTCGGATTGCAGTTGTTGTCGTGAACGGATTGGAAAGTACTGACATTTTCTCAAGATCAGTCTCGGATTCATTTGGATTTGACGTCGGATTCCGAAGGAATGAATTTTTTTTCAGACTGGTATCGAATTCATTCAGATTGACTTCTAATTTAGTCCGACTCATGCGGACTGGTGTCGGATTCAGTCGGGTTCATTGGGATTGAATTTCAAGAAGACCTACGGATCTAAAAGGATTGAAAAGGATTGAAAAGTCGTTTCGGATAAGCCTCGGATTCATTCGGATTAGGCAATCGGATTTGAAAGTGTGCCATGATGAGACTCGGATTCATTCTAATTGGGTTCACGGATTGAAAATGATGGAAAAGTCTTTCCGGATGAGCCTCGGATTCATTCGGATTAGACACTCGGATTGAAAAGTGTGCCATGATGAGACTCGGATTCATTAGAATTGGGTTTACGTATTGAAAATGATGGAAATGTCTTTCCGGATAAGCCTCTCATTCATTCAGATAAGGCACTCGGATTGGAAAGTGTGCCGCGATGAGACTCGGATTCATTCGGATTGGGCGCACGGATTGAAAAGGATTGAAAGGAAGATCTGGATTCATTCGGATTGGGGGCACGGATCGGAAAAGATTCAAAGTTGTGTTTGGATTCAATTCGATTGAGTGCACGAATTGAAAAGGATTGAAAGATAGCTTCGGATTGATTTTGGATTAATTCGGATTGAAGTTGTCGGTAACTGATTAGAAAGAATTTAAATTTGCCCAGGATCAGTCTCGGATCCATTTGGATTTGACGTCGGATTAAAAAGGAATTAAAGTTTCATTCAGACTGGTGTCGGGTCATTGAGATTGTCTTCGGATTCAGTCTGATTTGATGATTGATTGGGCTCACGGATTGAAAAGGATGGAAAAGTCTTTCCGGATGAGCCTTGGATTCATTCGGATTAGGGGCTTGGATTGGAAAGTGTGCCACGACGAGGCTCGGATTCATTCGGATTGGGGGAACGGATTGAAAAGGATTGGAAGGTGGTTTTGGATTACGAGTAATTCTGATTGAAGTTGTTCTTGGTTACGGATTGAAAGGGATTGAAAAGTTTGTTCAGATGAGCCGCGGATTCATTCGGACTGGGCGCACGAATTGAAAAGGATTGAAAGGAAGATCCGGGTTCACTCGGATTGGGGGCAAGGGTCGGAAAAGATTTAAAGTTGTGTTTGGATACAATTCGATTGGGTGCACGAATTGAAAAGGATTGAAAGGTAGCTTCGGATTGATTTTGGATTAATTCGGATTGAAGTTGTCGGTAACAGATTAGAAAGAATTTAAATTTGCTCAGGATCAGTCTCGGATTTATTTGGATTTGATGTCGGATTGAGAAGGAATGAAAGTTTCTTTCAGACTGGTGTCGGGTTCATTCAGATTGACTTCGGATTCAGTCTGATTCATGCAAACTGGTGTCGCATTCAGTCGAGTTCATTTGGATTAGGTACTCGGACTGGAAAGTGTGCCACGATGAGACTCGAATTCATTCGGATTGGGCTCACGGATTAAAAAGTATTGAAAAGTCTTTTCGGATGAGCCTCGGATTCATTCGAATTAGGCACTTGGATTGGAAAATGTGCCACGATGAGACTCGGATTCATTCAGATGGGTTGTACGGATTGAAAAGGATTGAAAGGTAGTTTTGGAATGGTTTTGGATTAATTCGAATCGAAGTCGTTGTTAGTTACGGATTGAAAGAGATTGACAAGTCTTTTCCAATGAGCCTCGGATTCATTCGGAATGGGCGTATGAACTGGAAAGGATTAAAAGGAGGTTTCGGATTCATTCGGATTGGGGGTATGGATTGGGAAGGATTGGAAGTTGAGTTCGGATTCAATTGGATTGTGTGCACGGATTGAAAAAGATTAAAAGGTGATTTCGGATTGGTTTTTGATGAATTCTGATTCAAGTTGTTGTCGGTAACGGATTGGAAAGAGTTTAAATTTTCTCAGGATCAGTCTCGGATTCCTTTGGATTGGACGTCGGATTGAGAAGGAAGGAAAATTTTTTTCAGACTGATGTCAGATTCATTCAGATTGACTTCCGATTCAGTCTGATTCATGCCGACTGGTGCCGGATTTAGTCGGATTCATTCGGATTGAATTTCAAGAAGACCTATGGATCCAAATGGATTGAAAAGGATGAAAAGTCTTTTCGGACGGGCCACGGATTCATTTGGATTAGGCACTCGGATTGAAAAGTGTGCCACGATGAGACTCGGATTCATTCGGATTGGGCTCACGGATTGAAAAGGATTGAAAAGTGAGCCTCGGACTCATTTGGACTGAATTTGGAGTTAACGCTCGGATTAAAAGGGATTGAGAAGGATTGAAAAAATGCTTCGAATTGGTTCGGATAAAGTTTTTGGAATGATTCGGAAAAGTTCAGATTATTTTGGGATAATTTCACATCCGAAACTTGCACTAGGGTAAATGTGCTACCCTCACCAGAAACATCGATCTTATGTGCCACATTCCCTTATGTCCCACATGACACCGTACGACATATTACCCTATGTGCCAAAAACATAGACATTAATTTTTGTAATCCTACGTTTATTTACTTAAAATGTAGGTTGGCGCTCGCGAAGCGCGCGCAGGGGACGCCCCCCCTAGTTTTATATAATCATCTTCAAAAATCAACAATCCAAAGTTAAGTCACATGTAACTGAAAATTTTGAAGTATAATAGTTGAATATTGTATAGTTTGAAATTGAAAAAATTGAATAATAAATAATTGGAGGCTTTTAAAATTCGAAAATTGACAAAAATGTGACATAAAACTTTACAAATTCAACACTTTCAAATAACGAGTCATAAAAATTGAAAATTAAAGATGGATGCAAGTTTTAAAATAACTTTACACTGAAAACCTCGATATAAAATACCTCCGTTCAAGCTATTCCTCAAATCTCGGTCGGTGATGAGGGGGTACAAGGGTTGAGAGAGAGAGGTCGAGTGAGCGCAGCAGAGCTGACCAGTTCAGTAGCCACAAAGTGGGCAGTTCGAACAATTTCGTGCATATTTCGCATTAAAAATACGCGGAAAATTATCTTTTCATTAATGAGGCTTCATTATTAAAAAAGGTTCATCCTTTATGGTAACAAAAATCTACATTCGTACAAAATACAGGTAATTAATATTATTTATTTCAACTGGAAATAGTTCATACAGCCTTGACTGTTTATTAGAGCGAACCTCCATTTAACTCAAGGCCATTGTAATCCATGCCCGAAAGCGTGGTTATATCGAGGTTTCAGTGTATTATAATAGTAAAATCAGAAATTTCAATCTTTCCAAACTCAACAGTTACAAAAATAAAAATTAAAAGCATTAAAGATGCTTGAGGAAACAAAATTTTTAATTAAATCTTTCAAATATCAATTTCAATTAAATTTTTAATTTAAAGAGTCAGAAATAGAATCAGTAATTTGAAATTCAAAGCTTAGAATGATTGAGTCGGAATCAATTGATCAAATATAAACTTTAAGCTTTCAAATAAAAAATTTAATGTAAAAGTAGAAAATTCCAAATTTATTTTTGATGTGGTGCCCAAAATATAATGATTTTTGATCAGAAATACTTTACAGTAAATCACTCTCATTCGGCTTGTTTTGCGAATTGAACAGTTTTCATTTAGAGCAGAAAGAAACAAGTATAAAATGTAGCAACAGGAAATTGTAGCTCACAAGAAATGTCTACATTGTGCATAATTTCATTTTAAAAAATTTGTTTTTCAATCACTGCGATTACAAGCAATTACAAGAAATTTCTAGAGATCGCCATCGATTATTAGCGGCTGCCAACGATTGTTAACCAGGAAATCAAGTACACTGTAACCTCGATTTGAAGGCTGTCACGGGTATGGCCTGCGATGGCCGTGAAGTCCTTCCAAGAATTTCTATATCGTAAACAGTCAGGGCCGTATGAACTATTTCTAGTAGGAATACATAATATTAATTAACTGTATTTTGTACAAATTTAGATTTTCATCATCATGAAGGATGAACGTTTTTCAATAATGAAGCCTAATTGATGAAAAGAAAATTTTTCGCGTGTGTTCAAATATAAATGCGAAATATGTACGCAAGTGTTCGACCTGACCACTTTGCGGCTACGGAACTGCTCAACTCCGCTGCACTGCTGCACTCACAGCACCTCTCTTTCGAGCCATTGAACCCCCTCATCATCGAATACAGCCGGCGGAAATTCCTCCGATCGCAATCGATAGTATTCTTTGAAATTTGTTTTTAATCACTGGCAATCATTGGTAATCGCCGGAAATTCTTGTAATCCCTCGCAATCGTAGCAATCACTAGAAGTCGCATATTAGGTTCAACAATTTCTCTGGAAGTGACTTCCTAATACAGAGAATAGCCCCTCGAATGTAATGAACACTTTATAAGGAAAGTTTTCAGCTTTCAGAAAATATTTATTTTTGGAGAATGGTATTAAAAAAAAAAAATTAACATCAACACAATACATGGAAAAAAAGTGAGAGCCCGAGTAGATAGAGGAATCTGTTATACATGGGTGTTGTGAAAGTGACTGTGGAATATAGAAATTGACCGTGACCCCTTCCACCATCAGGATCTGCTGTTGCCTTCCACAACCCACCCCTTGCCCCTTTCCCATTCTGAACTCCACGCGCCGGGGTCGGGTGCAAGTGCAGGGTCAAGTGCAACTGGCAAACTGCCAACTGTTTGCACGTATTCGCGTCACGCAATTTTTCTTCGTCAAACATGCAACACACGATTGAAACATATTGAAACTATTCTGCGAGAAAGATGAGGTAATTCATGACTGAATATTAGTCTGTGGTGAAAGAAAATACATTTTTCATATCGTAAAAAGAGATTGTTCGATTCACTTTATAAGATCAATTATTCTGAAGGAATCTTTATGTATAAATATGTTTTACTTTGGCCACTAGGGCCCAAAAATACGCGGACAAGTCTGCTGCATCATGGTTGCTCGTTCTTACATTATTTAATAACTTCTAATCAGAGAATGTACTTAAACCGTACGCTAGACGCAGGCTTCAACTGCTTAAGTGGGGATAAGCGTAGCTGAGGCCTAGCCTTGTAGCATGAGAGAGAGAGAGACCAGACTCTTGCTTCTCTACCCCCTCCCATGCACCATGGTTAGGCATCAGCTACGCTTATCCCCACTTTAGCAGTTTAACAAGTTTGCTGCATCATGATTACATATTTTGACACTATTTGCAAACTTCCAATCATAGAATGTACTTAGACCGTACACTAGACGCAGGCTTAAACTGCTGAAGTGGGGATAAGCATAGCTGACGCCTAACCTTGTACCATGAAAGGGAGAGAGGCCAGAAGATTGCTTCTCTATCCCCTCCCACGCTCCATAGTGAGGCCTCAGCTCCGCTTATCCCCACTTAAGCAGTTCAAACCTACAACTAGCTTACGGTGTAAGTACATTCATATATGCATTTTCTTTTGATCCTCTACATTTTTACTTATCGTCCAAACCCTTATCCTTAACTTAGTATCTAACTAACTATCTAACTATCTAACGCTTCGCCTGATTACTGTTCACCTCATATTATCCTAATACGCCTCTTACTCCTCGCATCACCCTAATGTGTCACTCTAACTTTTCGTTTTTAATGTCTTGCCTCTTTTTCCTCGCTCGCCTAAATTCTATACATTTCCTCTGATCTTTTTACCTTTACACTTGTCAGCCTCTCTCTCCTTCTCAACTCTCAGATTTTACATTCATCTTATTTTCTATTATTACTTATTCTATCCCTTCCCACCCTTTCTCATCTCTCTGTTCCTTCTTCTACCTTTTCAGTTCCCGCAAACATTCCACCAACTCCACCTTTCCCTTTTCATGCAAAATCTTTCCCAGTCCTTCTACTTCTCTCACATGGCATGCATTTTCTTTCCTCCTCTGTACTCCAATACTTGTTACACTATTTCTTACTACCACATCTCACCCTCGCGATCACTTTTTGCGATACACTTTCCCCCTTTCTCTCTGAATATTTTGCTATTCCTTCTATTCTTATCCATTAATATTTTTCGTTATATTTTGCTTCCTTTATTTTATTTTCTGTTACTTGTTTCAATACTTCTCTACCCCTTTCTATCAATGCTTCTTGTACCTTTATTCCATTTTTATGTTCTCTCCTTACTAATTATTTTGACCAACCGTTCTTATTTGAGTACCTTTCCTTTTTCTTCAAATCTACATTCTCTGTTACCTGCTCTTATTTTCATTTTCTCATGAAATTTTGAACATCTCTTCTCTCAAGATTTTTCCAATCTTGAAGATTTGAAATTGAAAATTCCTCAATGCTGAATATGTATGACTGTATAATTGAAAATGATGCACTTTTGAGTGTTTTTGTTTTGTTTTGAAAAGTTCAATTTTGTAGATTTACAATAAAAAACTCTTGTATTTAAAAGGCGTGTGAATAAAAATGTTTAATTTTTCTGATTTTGATGATCAAAAGTCAAGAGTTCTCAAATCCAAATCTACAAATTGAAAAATATTTAGGCAGAAGTCATAAAAATTACAGAATTTTCAATTCTAAAACTTAAAACTGGAATATTTTTCAATTCTAGATTTTCAAAATTAAAAATTCTTCAATTTTGAATATACAAAATTAAAAATTCTTCAATTATAACCATTTTTGAGATTTACAATTGAAGATTCATCAGTTTGGAATGTTCATATTCTAAAATAATGCAATTTCTAAGATTTTTTTCGAATATGTAGTTCAATTTTGAAAATTTACAATGGAATATGTTGAAATTTTGAGTGATTTTTTTTGAAATAGTTCACTTTTGAAGATTTGAAATTGAAAATTATTCAATTGAATAGATTTGGAGCTGTCAATTCTTCAATATTGAGAACAGTAAAAATGACAGCGTTGATTTATTTGTCGAAATACTTATAATTTTTTACATATATAACAAATGCTTTCGCATATAAAAAAGTAGCTATGCAGGAACTTTAAGTTACTTTAGTCAGTGACTGTAAATTTAATAAGTTACTATTTTCACGAAGTAACTGTACCTGTTTTTAGTAATTTATTTTAAGGGACTCTCCCAACACTGCATAATAACTTTAAATTTGAATGACCCTCAATTCAGCTTAAAGCGGTTTCACTTTTCTTTTTATAATATTATAAAAATTAATGGAAATTTGGGATACATATATTTTAAATTACATGAAATTTCCCATTCTACAATTATTAATCCAAATGCCACAAATGTAGAATACAAGTTTCAAAGAAACTGTTTGACGAAAAACATAAAAATAAAGCTAGGATAATAAGTAATGACACCATAATTGGGCTACACTTTAGTAGTGGGTCTCCCCCTCTAATTCCGAATTGAGAATAATAAATAAGAAAATAAATATTATAAACTTGTAAAGTCTGTAAAAAAACATTTTACAAATCGTGAGCTGAACAGTATCTAAGGAGTTATTATCACTATTTATTATGTAATCGTATAACAAATTTTAATCAATTATAAATTAAAAACTTGAAATGCCTTTTTTCAGTCGCATATTGGATTTTCAACAATCGTAGGCCAGCCGATCGAATCGAAAAAACCGATCCGTTGTAGTGCGCATCGGATATCGAATTTTCGACATTTGACTCACTGGCCAATCGAATCGAAAAAAACGATTCGATGGTAGGACGTATCGAATGTCGGTTTTTCAACATTCGATCGGCGGGTCGATCGAATCAAATAAAACCGATCCGACGATAGCACGCGTCGAATTCGGATTTTCGACATTTGAAGCGCGTCCAATGTCGGTTTGAAATGGAATCGAATTTTTTGGCACACGTCTATTGACTATCCTTCAGAGAATAAAAAGACATTTATCCTCATGGAAATTATAACCTTTTTTGTGAGTGGACTCCTCATTATTTTGTGATCTAAAGTTTGGCAAAACTTTTTAAAATTCACAATTTTTTCAAGAACTTATATTCTCCAATATTATAATTCATAAAGTAATTTTCTGATCATATAATCTAATTATAAACTCTTTATATACTATAGATAACACTTATCGGCTTCACAAGAATATAATCAATCGTTCGTAATTAATGTGCTTTCAACGAACAGAAAGTTCTCTTTTTTAATCCACTGGCGGATTTAGCAGCGAGCATTTTGTTAAATAAAAGATGCCCATAACAGGTCTTAACTGATTTTCTTTTTTTAATATTACCTAGCTTAATTGCGAAAAATGTTAGAGTTGAAGATACGTTATACATAAGGGTTATGAAAAATTTTAGATTAAATAGTTGATTATCGTCTTTTATCAAATCACACATTATCAATGTTAATCTGAAATTTTATTTTCATAGCATCACTCGCCCAATTAATAAAGTACAGGAACTTTTCAATAATAATAGGAACAATAATTTACTGTAAGTTTTAAAAAATATTTTACGAAATTTATAGTTTTGAGGCTATTAATTATAATTCAGAAACTTAAGAATTTGTTTTCTCTCCTTTCTATTTCGCTTATTATATCAAACTTCACATCAATAGTACTTTAAAAACGTACCTTAATTTCAAGTTTTGAAGCTATTGTTTGTAACTGAGGAGGAAAGAATCTATAATAAAAAAATCTCAACTCAGAAAGTCAAAAATTTGTTCACTTTTTTTTTATTTAGGTTTTAAGAAATTTCGCATCAGGGAAACTTTAAAATGTGCAAAGATTTTAATTTTTTCTCTACTCATATTTTATGGTAGCATGAGTATTTGTTTATTGCTCTGAGATTTCTTACTTAAACTCAACAATTCAAAGCAAGTGATATTTTAATTTCGAGGCTTTTAAATTCGAACATTATTTGTTTGAAAACTGTCAATAAAACACGTTTTAATACATACATTTTCAAATTGAAAGTATTCAGTTAGAAAAGGTGGCTTCTAAATTGTGTGGTTGAACTGTTAAAGAAATTTAATTTTCCAAATGAGTCGGAAATTAAAATTATTAAGTTAAAAAAGGTAGCTTTGAAATTGAGTGGTTAAACTGTTAAAAGGACATAATCTTTCATATGAATCGGAAATTGAAACCGTTCAGAGAATCGAATGCTATTCTTTGCCATTTAGTGGCATATCAGAAAGCATTCAAAACAAATATTCCAAATTCAAAGAGTTTGAATTTAGATTCATATAAATTAAACTTAAAAAACTAGCAGTGTTTTGAAATTGATTGGGAAAATATATTTTGTTCATTTACTTCATAACGTATTTAGATGCTGGAAATAAAAAATCTTGAATTCTAAATGTAAAAATTGAACCCGAGTATCATCGGTCAAATGAAATGTGTGTAAATATCAATTAAGGTGATCTACCACTTAACCGATTTCTGCCTTACTCACTTTTTTTTTTAAATAACGCACATCTACACAAACATAAAGTTCTGGAAAATTTAATTTGCTATTATAAAGAGCCATATCTTTTCTTAGAACTTTTTATTGAATTTCCTGAATTTCCAACTCGATATTTCGTTTCGTGTGCACTTGAATATTTTTGGGCAAAAATTTCGGTAAATTAGGAATCGGGTAAGTGGTACATGGCCTCAAGTTAGGAAATATAGAAGAAATTGTGAAATGTGTTCTAAATGTTCATATTTAGAAGCTTCCATATTTCAATTTGTCTTTTGTTTATTATAACACAAAACAGAATTGTTTAAAACACTTTCACTAACAAATTATGAATATTGAAATTACAATCACTTAGAATCAAGTAGGGCTGTACAGTTGCAAATCTTTTATTGTGAATAATTCTAAGTTACAATAAAACTTTCTTGAAGTACACTACCGTTGGATAGTATCGGATCATTAACCAAGTGACCTATTAACCCTTAGCCGGCACACTGGGGTCAGATTGACCCCAAACCGATTTCACCTCAATTTAAGACCATTTATGACTTGAAAATGTTGCTCATTTTTTCAAATTTTGAATTTTCAAGTTTTAAATTTTTCGAATTTTTTCTTTAATTTATTTTTGCCCGTCTCCAACATTTTTAAAAAAATAATAAATATTAAATTTGAACAAAATAAACCATAGCACCTTTTGAAGGGAGTAGTGTGCCAGCTATGTTACGTCCAGACATGTGTGCCAGCTAAGGGTTAAAAATGAGCCTTGACTTTGAAAGGTGATAGCGCCGTCCGATAGATATAAAAATATATTTTTTTGAACCCTTAAAAAGCTTATTAAATTCTGCGTGAAATGAGCCCTGGTTAAAATTTTTTGGCTCTGTAGGTATTTAATTAGCATGTGAGAAAGACAAAAATCAAATTCCGATTTTCAAAAAATTTTTCACTCCAAGTTCAATTCTTGGCAGGAGCTAGGAAAATGAATTTATTAATTTTGATATTCCTTGAAAGTGATCTTCGAGAATTTACCTTTTATTTCAGCCGCAAAACATGAAAAATATTCACGGGGTCATAAAAAATGACTTTCTTGTGCGTGCCTGTTAAATTTAAAATACATTACCGCACCGTAGTTCGACGATACTGTAATGTATTTTAAATTCAACAGGCTCACACAAAAAAAATTATTATGTAATAAACCGTCAATATTGTTTAATGTTTTATAACTCAAATTGAGTGTGAAATCCTAGAGATCACTCTTATAAAATATCAAATTAATATATTAATTTTCCTAGCTCCTGCCAAGAGTTGAAGAAATACAAAATTCTTTCATAATCGAAATTTTATTTTTATCCTTCTCAAGTGCTAATTCAATACCCACATACCCAAAATATTTCAACTAGAGCTCATTTAACGCAAAATTAAATAAGCTCTTTAACGGTTTCAACAAAATAATTTTATCTCTATTCTGGACGGCGCTATCACATTTCAAAGTCATGGCTCATGTTTAATAGGTCACTTGGTTAGTAGTCCGATACCGTCCGACCGTAGTGCATGTAACTTCTTAAGCATTAACTAATAGTAATTGTAACATTTCACTCCCTTAAAATGTTATTCTATGAATAAGGCAATAAATAATTCCATAATTCATTGAATAAATACAATTAAACCTCATAATTCTACTGTGAGTTGAGAATATAAAAGTTTCATAAACTGAAATAAGAGGGGGATATATTTAACTCAAGGATCAAATTTAAAGGTTTTGACAACTAAGAAATAAGCCGTAAGGTAAATGACATGCGATTCTGGTTGCTTTCTTTCTTTGCAAATCGAGACCCCGTGTCTGCACGTGGAGACAGAATGACGCCCAGCGTCGCGACGTCAACCTTGAACCTCCGTAATAAGCTCCACGGTTTTCTCGATCTGCTGGAAGGCCATGGTCAGTATTGATCCTTTCTTCCTCACTTCATTATCGATTGTATTTTTTTACCTTTTATCGAGTACGATGAACGCGATGTTTCGACTAATCGAAAGATCAAACATGTCTCGACATGTCTATTTCTGAATCTAAATTATACATCATAAAAGTAATCTCGATCAGTGAGAGATGAACGAAATGAGATAATTAATATTTTATACGAACATAAAAAAGTGTTTACTGCTGTTAAAAATCATTAATAGTAGACGACATGTGCCTACAAAATAGGGATTCGTAGCCTATTCAATATAGTATTTCAAATGTTTAACTTCTCCCAACTCTCATTTCCTATGCATTCATTGATGAGGGGGTCAAAGGAGCCAAGAGAAAGAGGCGCGTGAGCTCAAAGGGATTAAGCAGTTCCGCAGCCACAAAACGGGCAGTTCGAACACTCGCATGCATATTTCGCATTTATTTATAAATTCGAGCGGAGAATTCTCTTTTCATTAATTAGTCTTCATTACTAAAAAAGGATCATCCTTCTTGATAACAAAAATCTACATTCGTATAAAATA
The DNA here is from genome assembly GCA_032362435.1 of Melikaiella ostensackeni. Lineage (NCBI taxonomy): Eukaryota > Metazoa > Arthropoda > Insecta > Hymenoptera > Cynipidae > Melikaiella > Melikaiella ostensackeni. Next base: position 15,657,740 of record JAUMHM010000072.1, read on the forward strand.
CATGTAATCAGTATTATGTAATCCTATTGGAAATGGTTCATATGGCCCTGACTGTTTATATTCTGAAATTCTTGGAAGATCTTCACGGTCATAGCAGGTCATACCCGGAACCGTTGTTAGGCGGAGGTTCCAGTGTAAAAGAAATTAAAATTATTTTTATAGGTTTAAATCTTTCAATTACCTAATTCTCAATTCAATTTTTTTATTGACGTCATTGTTCCTCTAAAATAAAATAAAAAATAGCTAAGAAAGAAAGTGATGTTCAATTTTTTACATTTAGTTATTTAAAGGAGATTCTATCAGATCCTATCTTCTCCTAACATCCCCTCACTTTCCCCCGCCACACACTGCCTCACTTTCCCTATCCCAATCCTCCAAACCCACTCACTTCTCATTCCTTTCCCTCCCATCACTGCCCCTCCCCCCACTTCCCATCCTACTTTAACCCACTTCCCACTCCGCACCCTAAACCTCACTCAACCTCCCTATAAACCCCCCTCACCCCACCACCTCACCCACTCCTTCTCACCTCCCATCCCATCCCATCACAAACCCTACTATCCCTCCTGGAAAAAAGTACGATGGACGGACACCCGACCCAAACTATAAGGTTTTCTGTCCGGGGCTACAAAACCCTTAAAAGCAACAAATCGTTCCTTTTAGATGAAAAAAATATTGGAAATGGTTCATATGGCCCTGACTGTTTATATTTTGAAATTCTTGGAAGAGCCTCATGGTCATAGCAGGTCATACCCGGAACCGTTGTTAGGCGGAGGTTCCAGTGTAAAAGAAATTAAAATTATTTTTATAGG
>JAUMHM010000072.1:15691006-15708144 GCA_032362435.1 Melikaiella ostensackeni
CCCCCCCCCCCCCCCCCCCCCCCCCCCCCCCCCCCCCCCCCCCCCCCCCCCCCCCCCCAACGGAACTAACGTGATGAAAAAAATTGAATTATAGATTTAAGAAACATATTTAATAAGTTTTGACAAACTTTGCGAATTTGGCGAAAAATGGCCCTGCAACGGTACAGTTCAATAATAACTTAATAGACTGGAACATCATTTTCATATTTCAGACTTGACACTCTTTCTCCTATTTCCTTTTTTTAAAGAATTCTTTTTTCTCCCCGTTTTGAAGAAACTTTCCGTTTTTCTCGTTTTTTTTTTTTGCTTAAATGCCAATCAAATTAATAGAACCCATTGGGAAAATTCAAATATTTGGTCAAAAATTTAATTGTTAGTTGAAAATTCATCTCTTGGGTTGAAAAATTAACTATTGTGTTGGAAATTTGTTTCATATTTGGTTGAAAATTAATTTTTCAAATCGAAAATTTAACTATTCCCTTTTTGGTTGGAAATTTTTCTTTTTAGTTGATATTCATGAAAAATTCATGTGTTTTGTTGATAATTCGTCTTTTTCGGTAAAAGATTAATCTTCTTGGTTGGAAAATCGTCTTTTCGGTTAGAAATTCAACAATTTAATTGAATGTTGAATTCTCTTGTTGATTTTTTTTTAAGATTCATCATTTTGGGTAAAACTTTATCTGTTTGGTTGAGTATTTAAGTATTTTGTTAAAAACTTATTTTTCTTGGTTGAAGATTCATCTCTTTGGTTGAAAAGTTAACAATTGTTTTGAAACTTCGTTTCATTTTTGATTGAAAGTTAATCTGTTCGAGTTGAAAATTCATCTATTTTGTTGAAAAATCGTCTTTTTGGTAGAAAGTTAATCTTCTTGTTGAAAATTATTCTGTTTTGGTTCAGAATCTAACTATTTGGTTATACATTCTTTTTTTCTTGGTTGAAGATTCATCTCTTTGATTGAGAATTTAACTATTGTAATGTCAATTCGTTTCATTTTTGGTTGAAAATTGAACTTTTCAATAAAAAATTCAACTATTCCATTTTTTATTGAAAATTTATCTTTTTCAGTTAAAAATTTGATTATCTGGTTAAAAATTTATCTTTCTTATTTGAAAATTTAACTGTTTTGTTGAAAATTCAACTATTTGGTTAAAAATTAAAGTAATTACTTGGGTATCGAACTGTTTGATAGAAAATTAACTTTTCTGTTGAAAAATCATATTTTTGGATTGAAAATTTTTACTGTTTTGTAGATGATTTGTCTTTCTGGCTTCAAAATTCAACAATTTTGTTTAAAATTCATATATTTTGTTGAAAATTCGTTTTTTTAGTAGAATATTATTCTTCTTGCTAGAAAATTCATTTTTTTGGTTGAAAATTCAACTATTTAGTTGAAAGTTGAACTACATTGTTAAAGATTTACTTTTTTTAAGTTTAATCTCTCTGGTTAGAAATTTAAATATTTTTTTCAAAATTCATATATTTGGTTGAGGATTCAAATATTTTGTTAAAAATTCAACTTTTGGGTTGAACTCAATTGGTTAGAAATTTTTTTTGCCGAAAATGTATTTTTTAAAGTGCAAATTGAACAATAGTATTTTTGGTTGAAAAGTTATCATTTTGAGTTGAAAATTCAATTATTTGGTTGAAAATTCATCCGGTTTGAAAGTCAACTGTGCCATTCTTGGTTGAAAATTCATGCATTTTTTTTAAATTCCTCCTTTGGTGGAAAATGAATCTTCTTGGTCAAAAATTAACTTTTTTGTTGAAAATTCAACTGCCTTCGAAAAAATTCATCTTTATGACATGAAAATTTCACTATTGGTTATTGATGCAACCGTTTGGTTTAAAGTTAATTTTTTCTGTTTAAAATTCGTCTTTTTGGGTTGAAAATTTAACTATTTGGTTCTTAATGCAACTGTTTGGTTAAAAGTTAATTTTTTAAGTTTAAAATTCGACTTTATGGCTTGAAAATTTAACTGTTTGGTTATTAATGCAACTGCCTAGTTAAAAGTTAATTTTTTTACTTTAAAAATCGTATTTTTGGGTTGAAGATTTATCTCTTTTGGTAGAAAATATTTTTTGGTCACATAGGCATATGGGCAACTAAACTCACTAGAAACGCGAAAAACGCAGGATAAACGTGAAGTCGTAATGTCGCGAATCAATGTTATATCAATATATGGTGTATCAATGGTAAATCAATCCTGAATGCACAATTAATATATCGACGCCTCCATTCCATACTGCTCCACGTCGCGTTTAGGCAATGTAAATCTCTCCGTCGCATTTGTTTGCTATATAGCTCTAGGTCCTATACTTATACACAGGACTTGGAGCTATACAGCGACCAAACGCGGCAGAGAGCTGTACACTGCCTAAACGCAACGTAGAGCAGTATGAAATGGAGGAGTCGATATGATGTTACGAGGTAACTAATTGCTCACAGAAAATCACTGGTGTGAAATTTGTTGCATCTCATTTTGAGCAATGAAAATTTCCATTGTACCTTCATTTGTTTTCATGTCTCAGAAATGTTACAACACGAAAATACACCGAGCTGGGCGTACTTTTGAGAATCGGCATTTTACAGTGCTGACACAAATAAAAGTTGATTAATACAATGAATAGAAAACTGCAGTGAAAAAATTCACTCTTCACATTCATGAATTAGGTCTAATAAAAAATACCATTAAACGCGATAATATGTGGTAGTTTTTGAGGCACCTTAAAAGAAACTCAAGGGGGTTAGAACTAAACATTAATGAGAGACTCGTATTTCTTGAAGTATTTTCATGAGATGATGAAAGTATCGCCTATACTTTATTACTATACATTTTTACGTTTTGGACAGCATTTACAAAAATGTGTTTTTTCCCAAATTATTCTTATGGGGAACTTGAGAGGGTGGATATGACCACTCAATACTTATATAAAAAAAGCGTAATAATTTTTTCGGGGAACCTAACAAAATCGAGGTGCAGAAAAGAAATATACACTTTTGGGACCACCCTTGTTACCACGCTTCACTAATAGGGATAATACAGGTACTTAAAATAAAGATGGCTACCAATTTTCAGCTCATTCTGATTTTAAGCTCAATGCTGATAATTTCACAAATTTATTTTCAGTAGCTATATGTTGAATACTTTTCAAGGCACAGTTTGAGAAAAATAGAGCACTAATATAATTTATTATAAAAAATCATTTTTTATACTAAATAAAAATTTCGAATAGCTATTTATTTGTCAAAAGATTTTGTTTTTAAGATTATATAAATATCATTTTCCTAAGATTCTTTAGAGGATTTAAAAAGATTTTTCAAGATTTCAGATTAGTCGAAAAAGAATCTAAAAAATTGTAAAGAAAATTTTTTTATTTTAAAGGATTTTATCAAATTTCAGACAAAATTCAAGTCAATTTAAAAAATACAGGACTTTTAGAAGTTTGAAAGAAATTTTAAAAATGTTATAAATTTTCGGAAATGTTTTTAAGTTTCTAAATATTTTTAATCTCTTCAAAACTTTCAAAACTCTTAAATATATTTTAAACTTTCTCAAACTGACTTTAAAAATCTTTAAATTTCTTCAAAACTTCTCAATATCTTAAAATTATTCGAATTTTTCTTAAAATTTAAAAAAAATTCTACAAAATTAAAAAAAAACCTTAAAATCTGCCTAACTCTTCGTCGATAATTTGAGAAATCATTTTAAATCTTTTGAAATCTTTTACAATTTTCTCTTGAAGTTCATTTTTCCAAAAAAAAAAATCATTCTTAATTTTCCCAGGATTCGGAAGAAAATTTATTTAAATATGCTATCAATTTTCGGAAATGTTTTTAAGTTTTTAAATATTTTGAATCTGTTCAAAACTTTTAAAACTCTTAAATATATTTTAAACTTTCTCAAAATGAATTTTAAAACCTTTATTTTGTTCTAAATTTTTTAAAATCTTCCCAAATTTTAAATTACTCTTAAAATTTTTTCAAAACTTCTCAATATCTTCTAAAATGATTCGAATTTTTTCAAATTTTTTTTTTAAATCCTACAAAATTAAAAAAAGTGCCTCAAAATTTTCCTGACTCTTTCTTGACAATTCAAAAAATCATTTTTAATCTTTTAAAATCTTTTACAATGTTCTCTTTTAGATATCTCTTAAACATACTCGATTTTTTTTTTGAGAATTTTTGTAACGTTGCAAAATTGAAAACTTTTGCTTTGAAATTTTCTACATTCTTTTTTTGACATTTTTGGAAATCATTTTAAATGTTTTGAAATCTGTTTTAATTTTATCTCAAAATACATTCTTGAAAATAAAAAATCATTTCAATTTTTCCCAGAAATCTTAGGAAAATTTTGCTACACTCTTGAAACCTTTCGAAACTTATTAGGAAATTTTGATTTACCAAATTGATGGAGGAAATTCGTAATCTGTATTAATAGATAAATACATATAACCTCATTTACTACGGCAAAGGGACTGTGAATGAAATCCTTTTGTCATTTTTAAAAGATGTGGTCAAAGAGTTAAGCACAGAATTGTTGCTTTTATTATTGGCGAATCATCTCCAATTTGAATTTCCTCCTTTAGAAAAAATAAATTTTAAGAAATAAAATTCCTAATTTTGAGCGGCAAGCATAACCTACAATTAGTGAAATCAATTAAAACGTGAATTCCTTTCGTCTTACGGTCGATTTAATTTTCAATTAATTAATTTTTGTGAAAGCTGATAAAGATAATTTAACTGTTGCAGCTAATAGAGATGATTACAATAAAACAGTTGAAAACGTTCTTAAGAATGACATTTTGTATAAAAATATGAAAACTAGTCTTGCTCCAACAACTGAGATTAAATGTAATGATATAGCCATTAGATGGGAAAAGAGAAGATTAATTAATGACCAATGTGCATCTCGTTTAAAAGCTCACAATACTATAACAAAAGCTTATGCTCTCTCAAAGGTCCAAATACCAAATTTAAATTGGAGATTGATTGTCTCTACAGTTGGTTCTCCTAATTACAATTAATCTAGTACAAGTAAGAAAAATAAAAGATTGATACTTATAATAGATTTGATTTAAAAGTCACTTTACATTCAATGTCTCTCTGAACGTTTGAGAAGTTCACTTAAAAAATTCAATATTCATGTTTATTTCAAATATACTAATACTTTATATAATTATTTATTGAAGAAGAAGGACAGATATAACATTTTGAGAATTCAGCTGGTGCTATTTATTTGATAAGATGCAAATGTTCTAATAAAGTTTATATAGGTGAAACTGACAATGCATTTCACAATATTTCCGTTAATTTAAAGGCTGACATCTTAAATATGAATAAAGTTTATCAAAGTATTATAAAATAATTTCATCTTTTTAGCTACATTTATTCAAATTCAAATTAGTTTAGCGCGCTTCCTCATATGTTGGTTCTCTGTAAACTCGCCTATATTTGTCGACGTTCATTGAATATTGTCTTCACGTAACATCTAACATTCAGTAGTCATTTCTGTTTCGGCCATCCTAACCATTATATATATTTTTTAATATGTACTCTTCACTAGATTGAAGTCTCCTTAATTTATGAGACTTCATACCATAGTTACGTTTTATCATAACTCATATTTGACTGAATTTTCTGTTTTTTCATTGACATGGTTTTTACAATCTTATGATATGTTTTGAGTCATTCTTTTTTCAAACAAAAATGTTTTTAGCATTCCCATTTGATCAGCTGAGGTATAATATATATTATTTTTTGAAATTATTATTTCTCCTCATTTCACACTTGTTTTTTTTCATTCTCATATACTAATTAATTGTAACAATATTTAGGTTACCTTTTATAAAGGCACGCAGTTGTTGCTGAAACGTCAGCTTTTGAAATAAACAAGCGTCGAATGATGGCTCTGTTTGTTTTGATTTTTATGTGACGGTAAGATGAAAGGAATTCACATTTTAATTTAAATGGGTACAATTTCGCTAAAATGTCGCAGGGGACATCTTAACCCTAAATTGAGCATAACTCTTGTGTACACTGCAATATTCATGGCAAACTTCTTCGGCCCAACAAACTGTTTAATTTCCGTTAATATAGAAAAGTGTGCTCCAAGAAGTTTTGGAGTAAAGTAGGATGACGAAGAAACATTCTTTCGCCAAATTCAAAATTTTCGATATTTGAATGTGTTAGTAGCACACAATTTTAGCAGCACATCCTTTTGCTTTATATAGTGTCTTGACAGACACCTAAATCTCATAAAAAATCGAAGGATTTTTGACCTGGGTAGCTGCGCGCACTTTCCACACCTACATATATTGGAGGGGACATTTGAATCGTAAAAACGGTGACACGAGTTTGAGATTTTTTTGCTGAGTTAAAAATCAAAGCACAATATCATATCCTTGAAATTCTACTATCCTGTGCTCTACTGAACAAGCATGATTTTTCTCACATTTTTCAAACATTGCGCAGGAAGGCTGTGAACATGCAAAGCATTCAATTTGTAACTGGTGACAAGTATTATACATGTATATTTTTGGGATTTCGTCTATTATATGTTATATCTTTTGTTGAGGGTTTCTGTAATGAACGCAAGCTTTTGTTCGTACTTCAAGGAGTCTGTAAATTTTCATGCAATATAACTTGTATTTGAACTTTAGGTTTACCTATAAAATCACGGTAACAGAAAAATGGCACTTACATGGATATGCCCATATATAGTACACTGACGTTTGATGATTGATTAGATTTGGTTTTCCAAATGTTTTTATGATTAGTTTAATTTTGGTATTTTTTTTAATTTTATAAAATATGTGTTATAATATTAACAGCAAAGTACAAACTAAAAACAGCCAATACCAAAAGTCATATTCACGCAGTATCGCAATCAATTAGGTTTTTAACAACAATGTATGCGAGATCTCATGAGCACGATTTTTTAAGAACAAGGATTGAGGCAGTTATCATTTGGAATTTTGATGGCGACCACTTTCTTCTCAGTGAAAAAATCTACCAATATATCCTCCGAACCATTCCCAAGAAACCAATTTCATTTTATGATTCTATGCATTCTTCAAGAACCATTTTTTGTGTGCAACAGGTTGGGGTTTTCATGCCCTTCGGGATGCATCTAGAGTTATCTGCTTTACCGGAAAGTGGAGTGTCAACATTGTGCATCTTGCCTTACTGTATCGTAATTTCGCTCTGCAGTGTGAGCGTTCTCGTCACAGTAGCGATTGCAGTCGACAGGCTGACATCTCTAGCACAACCCTTACGATACAAAAATATCATCACTCACAGCAGTATTGAAAAGTACATCGCTGTATTCTGGATCTACGCAATCGCAGTGGGACTCTCTCCTCTTATTTACTCACAATTCTTGTCAAATCTGGATCCCAAGAGGTAGATATTTTACGTATATACCTATTTTTTCTTATTGAGAACGATTATTTTTTTAAGCAATGATAAAATTTTGTGAATTAAAATTTTATATTGCGAGTGGACACAGAGAAGGGGGGAAGTAGGGTGGTCCAAAAATGCATTGAAAATTTTTTGTCTTTGGAATTGTCATGCTTTCACCCCCCCCCCTTCCCATATTTGTTAAAAACAAAAAAAAATAGTCAAACTATTCGGCAGGCGCCTACAAAAAAGAGTTTGGTAGCCTATTAGGTCCTTAACAGAGTCGTTCAAATCCTCCCTCCTCCTCCCCCCCTCTTCATTAACTCCTCTTCTATCCTATCCTATCCTATCCTCACCTATCCGATTCTTTTCTATTCTACGTAGAATTGGGATGAAAATAACAGCCCTGAGCGGCGGTGAATAACAATCCTTAGAAACGGTCAATAATATCCCCTAGCAACGGCTAATAACAACCCTTAGCAAGGGTCAATAATAAATCTTATCGACGGTCAATAACATTCCTTGTCAACGGCAAATAAGATCCCTTTGCCAAGGTCAATTACATATCCCAGCAACGTTTAATAACAACCCTTGGCAAGGGTAAATAACAGCCCTCAGCAACGATCAATATAACTATCACCGGTCAATAATAGCCCTTAGCAACGGTCAATAACAACCCTGAGACATGGCTAATAATATCCCCTAGCTATGGTCAATAACAACCATTAGTAACGGTCATTACCATCCCCTAACAACGAATTATAACAACCCTTAGTAACAGTCAATAACATCTTTCAGAAACGGTCAATAACATCCTTTATCAAAGGCCAATAATAACCCTTAGCAACGGTCAATAATATTCCCTAGCAACGGTCCAAAAAAAACCTTACCAACGGTCACTAACAACCCTTATCAACGGCTAATAACGTTTCCGATTAACGGTCAATACCAGTCCCTAACGACGGCTGATAACATCCCCTAGCAATGGAAAATAACAACCTTTACCAACGTTTAATACAATTCGCTAGAAACGAACAATAACAAGCATAATCATAGATCAATAACAAGCCTTGGCAAAGGTCAATAACAACCCTTAGGAACGGTAAATAGCAACCCTTGGCAACGGTGAATAAGAGCCCCTAGTAACGATCAATACAACTTTCCAGTATAACAACCCTTAACAGCGGTCGATAACAACCGTCAGCAACGGTCAATAACAACTTTCGGCTTCGCTCGATAATAACCTTCTGAAATGGTCAATAAAAACCATTAAAACGGGTAATTACAATCCCTAACAACGGTTAGTAACAAGCCTTAGCAGCGGTAAAAATCAAGCTCTAACAGCGGTCATTAACATCCCCTAGCAACCAATTCAATAACAACCCTTAGCAACGGTCAATAGCAATCATTAGCAACGGTCATTACCATCTCCTAGCAACGATTAACAACAACCCTGAGCAGTGGTCGATAATAAACCTTAACAACGGTCAATAACGACGCTTATAATCGGTCAATAACGACGCTTATAATCGGTCAATAACATCCCTTATCAAAGGCCAAAAAGAACCCTTGGCAACGGTCAATGATATCCCCTAGCGACGGGTAAAAACAAACCTTAGCAACAATCAATAACGACCCTTAGCAATGGCTAGTAAGATTCCCTGGCAACGGACAATAACAACTTTTATCAATGCTCAATAACAACCCTCAGAAACTGTCACCAAAAACCCTTAGAAATGGCTAATAACATTTCTTAGCAACGGTCAATAACAACCCTCAACAACGCTTTAAAAAAACCCTTAATAATGGTGAATAACAGCCCTCAGCAACGATTAATATAACTCCCTAGCATCGGTCAGTAACAACCCTTAGAAACGGTCAATAACAACCCTGAGCAACGGTCAATATTCTTAGAAGCAGTTAATAACATCTCCTAGCAACGATTAATAACAACCCTCAGGAACTGTAAACATATTTGTTTGAGCAATATGTTATTGTTTATAACTATCTTCTCCCATAGCAATGCTAGATAGTGGCGATTTTTGCTGAAGTTTTTAAATGTTTGTTCACTTTTCACTTAGTGAGGTTATAATTAATCAAACTAAAGAAACATAATTGTTTGAACAATATATTATTGTTTATAACTATCTTCTCTTAGAGCAATGCTAGAAAGTTGCCGTTTCATTTGAAATGTCCAACTTTTTTCATCTTTTCACTTAGTGCGAGGTAATAATTAATTACAATTAGAAAAAAAATGTTTAAACAATTCTTTATAGCTAATAACTATCTTCTCTCAAAGTAATGCTAGAAAGTTGCAGTTTTATCTGAAATTTCTAACTTTCTGTCAACTTTTCACTTAGAGCAAGATAATAATAATTCAATGTTAATAGGAGTCATTGTTCAAACAATTTAGTACTGCTTATAATTACCTATAGTAGTGTAGTTTCTTACAGTTGAGATAAAGACAAAGGATGGAATAATTAGGTGTAGGTCGGAGGAGTAGGTCAGTAAATAACGTGTAAAAATTTTGTTTTGAATTACAACACGAAGGAAATTGTTTTCAGTACTCTTTAACCATTTGAAATGTTGCTCCTGATTTTCGTCTCTAGTAAGGTGAGAATTAAAGTCAGACATCAATTTTACACATCGTTTAAGGAAATGATTCTCTTTGATGATTATATAATAATTGTTCATAACTAAAAAGCCAAAGAAAAGTTGAAAATTTCAAAAAATGTCGCTACTTTCTAGCATTACTCTAAGAGAAGATAGTTATAAACAATAATAAATTGTTTGGAAAATCATGTCTGTTAGCTTTGGTTAATTATTATTACCTCACTCTAAGTAAAAAGTTGACAAAAAGTCGAAAATGTCAGAAAAAATCGCAACTTTCTAGCATTACTCTGAGAGGAGATAGTTATAAACAATATTACATTGTTCAAAAAATTATAAAACTTAACTTTGATTGATTATTACCTCACTGTAAGTGAAAAGTTCAAAAAAGGTTGGAAATTTCAGAAAAATCGCAACTTTCTATTATTATTTTTAGGGGAATATTGTTGTGAATAATAATAAATTTTTTGAACAAGTATTTTTATTAATTCTCATTAATTATTTTCTCACTTTAACTGAAAAGTTCAAAAGTAATTTTAAAAATTCAGAAGAAACCGCGATTTTCTATCACTGTTCTGAGATAAAATTGCTATGAGCAATAATAAATTGTTTTTAAAAATATTTATAATTTGATTATCAGTAGAAAGTATTAATTCATATATTACAAACAATTCGTACTCAAACCTCAAAAAATTAAGAATTAGCGCCAGAAATTCGCAAAACCCAATTTTTCATTTATGGGGGGCTTTTTGGGAACCTATAAAACAGACTTATGGGGATGAAATTTAAGACGTAATTTTTTATTTGTATTCTACAGCTAATTGCGAAGAGACATGTTGAGGGACAATGCGATGTGCCTAATATTGACGATTCTGTAAAAAATTTACAAGAACGTCTTTTTTTCTTATGGGGAATTCGTGTTAAACTTAATGGGGTTTGCGCCATCTCTAAATATGAACAATTTCAAAACAAAAAAATACGTATTTTTTTTTTGGATTCGAACAAATTTGGGGGGGGGGGGGGTGAAAGCATAAAAATTAAGCAAAAAATGTTGGACCAGTCTAGAGAAAAGCCTGTGTTCTTCTCTGACACCTCGGTATCCTATTATCACCTTTTGCCTTCTTTTTTGCTTGTTAAGAAGAATTTCAAGCACATTTTTTACATAAAAAATAAATATGTTGTTTTTAGTAATAATAATAATTATAATAGATTAAATGCTTTCACGATGATTCATTATGATGAAAGGAGGTGTTTCGGTGATTCGTAGTTTTGCACACGATTGAAACCCGAAACACCTCCTTTCATAATAATAATTATAATTTCTTGTCCATTTGGTTTTAACTATCTCTGTTACTTAACTTTCAGTTTATTTAACTGAAAGATCAAAATAATTTCAAGCTCTGTTAATCCTAAAGACTGAATCTAGAAATAATTTTCAATTCGTTCAGAAATGAAATAAAAATAATAAAAGGCAAAGATCAACATGAATAACGTAAAGTAAATTTCGTTGAATAACTGAAACGAACCGCTTGTCACGTTCCTCAAACAAAGTTCGGAACACGTAATACGATTACAATAATGTCTTACCAGTATCCATATTGCATTTTACTTTCTTTGGATTATTATCCTTTTATACGACAATCGAAATTTACGAGCCATTTTTAACTACCCTATCGAACGAACGTTTTTCATAAGTACCATTTTTAAAATTTTATTATACTATTTTATTATACTATATGTTTATTGCCAATCACTATAACCATAAAAATTGATTCAAATTTAGAATGGTTTTCTAAATGTAAATTGTTGTATATGGGTAATTGTTATATTGAAGGCAAACTTGAAGTTCTAATAATATAACAGTAAATTAGAAATTCAGACTGCTTTTTGTTTGTATTTAATAAATACTTATTATCGTCCTCTACAAAACGGTCATGTTTTTTTTCATTTTTGTTTCTATTATTTTAATTTAATATAAAAACACCCCAAACGTCATTACCGTACGGCGTCCCAATATCACTTTGTACAAGGATATACTGATTTTCTCCTTTATGTTTGACAGTAACCTAAAAAATGGTTAATGTATCATGTTCGTAAACCTTAGAAGAACAAAATTTCATTTCATGTAAATTTTTGAAGACATCTAAATAATATTGTAAACATTTTGAAGTCTGTCCCTCGATTTTTGTAATTTTATTCGTCATTACTATACGTCTTTTTTCTAGTTAACTATTGTAGTTACAGTTAAAAAATAAACCCAGAAATATTAAGCGTATCGTTTAATACAAGATTCTACAAAAATATGTTCAAAATATTACCATTTTTGTGTGAATCTAATATTAAAACTGAGTAACACATTTTGACAAAAAAAATCATTACCATACGTATCTTGTAAACTAGTTTCGGAGTGGAAAAAAATTATAAAAACCATTCCATTACCTGCGTAACGGTGTTCCCTTTCATAAGTAGATTATTCATGATTAAAATGTTTTTACTTCTCGAAAATATTAAAAAAGGATAAACTTTCTGATTTTTCTTTCGTCATTAACGTATGGCACGTACGACGGCGAATGACTGCTTAAATCTGCTCGTGCGCGTGGTTCAGGTGGGCTGGTTCGTTTACTATTTCCTAACCTTTATTTATAAATAGAGATCTCAAGATGTAAGCTGAATAAGTAAATTAGAAAGGAAAATATGTGTAGGAAATAATATTATAATGAAAATCACAGATATTTAGATTTGGTTTTAATAATATATTGCATAATTTATGTAATTTTCAATTAAAATTATGACAAATTAAGAAATTTTGGTAGGTTTTACATTTTAACCGTAGGCAGTCTCAATAAAAAGCAGAACTTCACTCGGAATCTCTCTTTTTTTCAAAAATAATTTCAAACGTCGCTCAGATTTACTACAATAATAATAAAATATTTCTTTTTTTTCTAAATTTCATGCTTTAAAGTATTCGCTTTTGAACTCTTTAAAAGCTCGCGCTCATTTTCATCGAACTCCTAACCTCTATTCCACTATCCATATTTCATGTACGAATTTCATTATAATTTCTTATTTTCAGAAGTGTCCCTTCTGGACTTAAAAGTTTTAGACGTGATACAATTAAGTTCCATCATAAAATATCAAATTCTTAATAATAATATGATTGCCACTGTTGATGCTAAAGTTTGCCTACAATTTGACAATTACCCATATACGTATATCCGTTCATAAATTTTATGTTAGGGAACGTCCATTAATTACGTAAAATTGATGTTTTATATTTAAGACCCTCTGCCCCCCTATCGTAAGAATTCGTTATATTTTTGTGACGACCCCCCCCCCCTTCTTGCATAAGATTTGATATTTTCACTCAGTATATCAATTGCTTTCACTGTAAGCAAGATTTCAAAAGATATGAAAGATTTCCAGTGATTTGAAAGGATTTCAAGAGATTTAAGATAGTCAATAGTCAATATCTGAATTTCAGAACCTAATCATATCTACGTTTTCTTAAATTCAGATCAACTTCCCTTGCTTTCAAATAAATTTCTACTGAATTTAAGAACATTTCTGAATTTAAGGTGTATCATTTTTTAGTATTCTTTTTCATTCCGTTCCAAACGATTCCGAGATGTTTCACAAATTTTAAGTGAGTGCAAAAGATTTTTAAAGTTTGAAGAAATTACCTAGTAAAATTTCAGAGAGAATATCAAATTTTTAAAGGGATTTTACCAGATTTTAAGGGACTTCAAAGAGTTCAATCAGATTTCAAAAGACTTTACGGGAAATCAAGAGATACCAAGGGATTTTTAAGGATTTCTAGGGATATTAAGGAATTAAAAACTATTTCCGCGGATCACAAAGGTATATAAGGGATTCCAAGGGATTTCAAGAGATTTAAAAATATTTCAAAAAAACTTACGGGATTGTTAAAGGATAATTAAAGTATTTCGAAGATGTGAAGGGATTTGAAGAAATTTCATGAGATTTCGAAAAATCTCATAGGATTTCAAAAGATTTGCAAAGATTTTAATCGATCTTACGGTATTTTAACGGATTTTGAGATATTAAAAGCGGCTTCGATGATTTTACGGGATTTCAAAGAATTTCCGAATATTATAAAGGATTTTGAGGGATTTGGAGGAATTTCAATTAGAGATAAGAAGATTTCCACGGATTTTTAAGATGTCAGTGAATAATGTTAAAGGGATTTCAAAGATTTCAAGGCATCCCGTAATATTTCGAAATATTTAACGAGATTTGAAGGATTTTATCAGATTTTGAGAGAGTTTATGGGATTTCTACGGATTTCAAAGGATTATAAGGGATCTTTAAGATTTCAAGCGATTTCAAAGCTGTCAAAAGAACTCACAAGATTTCAACAGATTGCAAAGATTTCCCGGGATTCCACGAGATTTCATGAAAGGTGTATATCAGTTTTCAAGAATGGTTAACTCCTTGACTCTATATTTATTGGGCGTATGTGATACAAAATATTACATAACAAAAAAGAAATAATGATATAGTATGTATAATAGTGTAAAAAGGAATTTCAACAGTCAGAACTGCTTTAATGGACGCTTCCTTACAATTATTATCAAAAAATTTGTTATGATTCTGCTTAAAATTTCTATTAGAATGAATAAAATGTGCTGTTCTACTTTCACACTCAAAGTAATTCCGGTGGAGTTCAGGTGGACGGTCAACTTCGAACATAGGTTACTGTCGTACTAAAGGTCATGCAACCTTGAAATTTGGAGGGTAGGGATGGAAAAGAACACAGATCAATATCCAAGTTATGAACAATTAATATATTTTTAATTTTTGTTCACTGAAAAATAATCGAATATTTTCATTTGACATAATATCAGAATTAAACAGAATAAACAGAATAAAATAATTGATCACAAACAAATATTAAAATACTTTTAACCCTCAAAAAAATGAACGTACTTTTCCATATTCCACTCTTACAAAATACTTTGCTCGAAGGAATCTGCCATCGTGTGACCACTATAGTATTTCTCAATAAATAAGCTTTAATTCCTTATAGAAAAAATACTGATAATAACAAGGAATCGAAGAATAAACGAAAAACTAACACGGAATTTTCTGCAAGATGACAAAAAAATTTGACAATTGACAAACGAATAGGGTAGTTTCGACTCAAAATTATTTCAGATTTGCTTTCAAATTTTTATATTTAACTAAAAAATTAGATTTTAACTTACTTTATTTCTCATTATTCCTCATAAACCAAAAAATTGCACATTACTAGTTCAAACAAGAGGTGGTTGCTTCATGGATATATTTTACCATTTTAAATCTGTCCAAGTTGAATTTAGCCGTATTAAAATATAAGTAATTTATGAAAGTTAAAGCTTATCTTGAATGGTAATATAAACATAATCCCACTGGGCAGAAAGACATCGTCATCCTTGGAACGTCGTTAAGACATCCCTGAAACGTCCGTGTCAGTCCAGTTGATGTCCCAAAGACGTCTCAGGTCTTAAAGACGTCTTTTGGACATGAGACGTCTTTAAGACATCAATTGAACTGACATGGACGTCCTCAGGATGACAATATCTTTTTGCCTACTGGAATGCTATTATAAATATTTATTTCACCTGAAACAAATGAAATATCTGGCATTTTGCTGATACAACTACAAATTTCTTAAAGATCGGAATAAAATCTATTTTCTCATGAAAATTTTTTGTAAAGAACACCCAAAAAGTTTACAATTCAAAAATAGACTTTGAAACTACCTGCTTTTTCGGCTCATTAGAGACAAATGTACAATAAATGTACACAACAAAAAGAAAAAAGAGGGAGAAAAAAAAAGGTCAACCAAAACCTACCTCACACTCTTTCTTTAAAAATACACTATCTATATTTGAATGTTAAGAAGACTCTTGATAATTTGAATAAACAAGTACCAGATAACATCATCAAAGAATGCTTTGTAAGAGAAACTCAATTAAATAAAAAAGCCTTTAATAATAATAAAAAACATGAACGAAAAATTCAAAACATTCTCAATATCAAAGGTGATATACAAAAATTGATTCTAAATATTCATTTAGCTCTTATTCAAGACCACTCTGACCCATGGTTTTTAAATGTTTCAAACGTAGAGATTCCACAAAAAGTAATCAACATTCTGAGGTTGGGTGAAGGCTTTAGTAACAAATATATTGAAGAAAGTATATTCAATTTCTTGAAATCATTGAAGACATTAAAGCTAATATTTCAAAATTACCAGAGAACAAAGTACAAGACTTCAGAGCAAGATTTATGGGTTTATCGAATGAATTTTTGAATAATGGTGCTCCACAAACCTTATCAGAAAAAGAATTAAGCGAAGGATTATTTAAACAAAACTTTTTAAAAAATGTCATCCTGAATTATTGATTACTAAGGCTGATAAAGGGTGTATTACAGTTGCAATATTAAAAGATGTTTATAATAATAAAAAAATGCATATTTTGAATGATAAAGATAGTTTTGCAGTTTCTCCAAATCATCCTACAAAAATGATTCAAAGAGGTACATTTAAAATTCTAGAAAAATTAAGACTTCAAAAATATTTGGGAAACAATATCGAAAGGTGCGACATTGACACAATTCACACAAATCTATCTCTTGTCTATGGTCTAGTAAAAGCTCATAAAGCAGAATTTTCTTTACGATCGGTTATTTCGACAATAGGTTCACCCACGAGAAAATTAGAAGAACTTCTCAGTAAAATTATCAAAGAATCATTTACTCTTTCATCAAGATCAATTAAAAATAGTGCTGCTTTTTTGAAACTAATTGAAAATGTTCAAATACCAACAAATCACATTTTTGTCTCCTTTGATGTAATAGCCATGTTCCCTAACATTCCACATGAAAGAGTTAAACTTGCTATCGAAAATAGATGGGATACGATCAAACTTCACACTAAGATTGCGAATAAACAATTTCTCGATGCTATTGAATATGTTTTCAATTCCGTTTATTTTAAATTCAATGGTACTTTCTATAAAAAAAAATTTGGAACTCCGATAGACTCAGTCTTGTCTCCAATTATTGCTGAAATTGTGATGGAAGATTTGGAAAATGAAGTTTTTAACAGAATTAATTTCGAAT
>JAUMHM010000072.1:15712369-15724523 GCA_032362435.1 Melikaiella ostensackeni
CTCACCGCAAGTGATGATAAAAAAAAGGTGTTTTCGGGCAATGGCCATATTTCCCCCAGTTGTCAAGATTTTCTCTTTAAAAAATTCATACGATTACCTCGATACATAAATTAATCGATACTTTGTAGTATATTCTAATAAAATTTTATTACTATGACTAAAAACGATTATGAAAAAACCCTTATTTTTACAAGCACAAGTAGATATAACCCCTTAAATAGGAATTATCTCTTAGAAAATAATTTCCAAAAATCCGCACAAAGTTCAGAAGACTTTGTTGATCTCCATAAATATACAAAAATGAAACTCAAGAAAATTTAGAAACTCTGCAAACAAGACATTTCTTAAACAATTTTTTCAAGCGCTGGGGTTAAGTGACGATTTAGAATTCCAGAATTTATCATTTTGAACCCACTCTACTATTCAGCATTAAAATAAAACTTCAAAACTAGAATATATTATGTCTGAATCTAAACAAATTAAATATTTTCGAAATGTCAAATATTTTAGGCGTTGAGATTTGAACTATTTTCGATTTGAGTTTAGGAGTATCGAATAGTGTAGTTTCAAATTTACATTCAGAGTATTAATAATTATAGTAAAACGAAATGACAAAATATCGCGATTTAACTACAAATGATGGAATTTTTCAAAAGAGAAAATATTCTTGATTATTAGAATTATTCTAAATAAATGAAAATGGTTTGTTCAACAAATTTTATTTTTGTCAGACTTTTTTATATCGCCATGAATTGATTTCAAACGACCTAAGTATTTCCAATTTTTAAAAATGAATTCATTCATGTCCGAAATAATTGAAAAATCATTTAACATTATTTAAAAATATAACGTTTCTTGTAAAAAGATTGTTTTTTTCTACATGTAAAAATAAATGTTTAATCTTTCTCCTATTTTCCCCCTTTTTCGTGAAAAAGTAATCCTATTTCGCCTTTTCTGAGCTCGTTTTGCGCTGTGATCCCTATAACCACATATAATATGTGACAGGCTCCGAAGAAATGAGTCTAGAGCCTAAAATTAAGTTTTCGAGAAAAACACATTCAAAGTTTGACAAAACATTTCCCTCGTCGTTCTACGCTTGTTTAGTATAAGTTTTAGTCGGCAATCTGTACTTAGGGGTTCTTTGGATCGCTGAATCCGAATTTGAAGTCAAAATTGCTAAATTCAAAATGGCAGTCTCGCAGTTTGGAAAATGTACACAACTCGGGCTTTCTTGAGAAGATGCTCACTAATACAAATGTATTGGTGTCGACTTAATTACCCTATCGATATATTGGCGAAAAAGTAGTTTCGTTCAACACTGTCTAGCATCTCGAAATTTTGACCAATCGATCGCGGACAAATCGCAGGTAGAAATATGAGATTTTCATACTGAAACCGTTAGAGCTTCAAATTGATTTTCATGTCACTGGACCCCTTTCTTTGGAGCCTGTCACATATTTTTTTCTTAAAATAATTTTCTACAGAAAATATTTAGAAACCTAATTTCGTGATTATTATAATCTTGGAAAGTGTTGAAATGATAAAAAGCTTATAATAGATTTAATGCTTTCACGATGATTAATTATGATGAAAGGAGGTGTTTCGGGTTTCAATCTTGTGCAAAACTACGAATCTTGCCGACGATTCGTGAACATTGCAGTTGCAGGTTAGCCCTGAAGAAGTGAACTGCAATGTTCACGAAACGACGGCAAGATTCGTAGTTTTGCACACGATTGAAACCCGAAATACCTCCTTTCATCAAAAAGCTTTTAATTGTCAGATGCTGATGTCTAGCATTTGAATTCGAGAATAAAAAGACTGCATTTCATGGTTCAATAATTCTTCTAAATAGAACGAATTTCCGCGAGCGGACTGTCATCGGAGATTCCATGAAAAATACTATCCTGGATTATACGAGTACGAAATTTGTCTAACGGAAGAAAGCCGTGGCATCAAATTAGAAAAGTCCTATAACTGGAAAATAAGAGTGTAATTCATTCTAGCATTTTTGTCTGAAATTGCGTCATCAGACTTAGTAGAATGCGTCGATATTTGAATTTTTTTTCCTATAGACTCCACAGGACGAGATTACCTCAACAAGAACTACATCAAGCATTAATGATTCTTTCGGAGCGAACCAACACTCCGCACACTTTCACTTTACGAAATTGAATTACTGGAAAATTTAAATAATTACTTTTATTTGAACTCTGTCTACACGTTAATGTCTACTCATCAAACTTTACACATTAGATTCTGCACGTTAAACTCCACGCGTAGAACTCTGTATAAAATTGTCTACACGTTTAAGTTTATTCGTCCAACTATACATATTTTATTCTGCGGTTAAAGCTCTACACGTAGATCTCAACGTATTTACTCTAGTGGAAGAACAATACAACGCCTGAAGAAGAACGCGGATTGTGCTTGAAACTGTAGCAGAATAGAAGTAATTTTTTGTTGAAAAAATCAACCGAAAGGCCTCTCAATTTATCAACTTTAATTACATGAAAACGGTCGCTACGACGCCTGAAAAGCAGTACGGATTGTGCACGAAACTGTAGCATAATAAAAAGAATTTTATTTGAACAAATCGTCCGATAGACCTCCTGATCCGTCAACTTTAAGTACATGAAAACGGTCGTAAAGTGAACAACATTTGATACAATATCGCCGAAAATCAGTGGAGAAACAGCTACGACGCCTGAAGAGCAGCACAAATTTTGCTTGAAGCTGTAGCAGAATAAAAGCAATTTTTCGTTAAATAAATTAACCGTTAGGCCTCATAATTCATCAACTTTAATGACATGAAAACCGTCGCGAAGTAAACAAGTTTTGTTACAACATTGACGGAATCCAGTGAAAGAACAACTACGACGCCTGAAGAGGAGCACGTATTGTGCTTGGAACTGTAACAGAA
Organism: Melikaiella ostensackeni; assembly: GCA_032362435.1. Lineage (NCBI taxonomy): Eukaryota > Metazoa > Arthropoda > Insecta > Hymenoptera > Cynipidae > Melikaiella > Melikaiella ostensackeni. Next base: position 15,715,290 of record JAUMHM010000072.1, read on the forward strand.
TAAAATGATTTTTTTGCTAAACAAATCGACTAAGAGATCTCCCGCCCCATAAACTTTAATTACATGTAAACGGTTGCAAAGTAAACAACATTTTATACAAGATTGCATAAAACTAGTGGAGGAACAACTACGACGCCTGAAGAGCATTACGTATTGTGCTTGAAACTGTAGCGGAATAAAATTAATTCTTTCTAAATAAATTAGCCAAAAAGCCTTCCAGTCCATCAACTTTAATTGCATGGAAGCGATAACGAAGTAAACAACTTTTTATACAACATTGCCGCAGTCCAGTGGAAGAACAACTACGACGCCTGAAGAAAAGCACAGATTGTGCTTGAAACTGTAGCCGAAAAAAGTACTTTTTGGTGAATAAATTGACCGAGAGACCTTTCAATCCATCAACTTTAATTACGTGGAAGCGGAAGCGGAATAAAGAAGTTTTTATACACCATTGCCGAAAGCCAGTGGAAGAACAATTACGACGCCTGAAGAGACGCACGGAAAGTGCCTGAAACTGTAGCAAAATAGAAGGAATTTTTTGTTAAACAAATAGACCGAGAGGCCTTCCAATCCATCAACAATAATTCAGTAGTCTTAGCTTTGAAACTTTCAGTGTACAATTTTGAAGTTGAAACGTGTACGTGAGAATAGAAGGCGTGGAAAATAGAACAGTTGTATGTAGGAAGTGTTCATAAAGTTTCTAGTTTTTTAATTTTCAATTTGAAAATTCCCAAATGTGAACAGTTTCAAAATTGGGCGCTTTGCCTTTTATACCATATATGAAATTCGAAATTCAGCCATCTTTTTTAATATCTTAACTTTTGGAAAATCTCATTTTTCCCGTAAAATAATGGTTTTAGAGGAGAAATGTATTCGACATAAAAAATGTTTTCATTTGTGCTCTACAACCTTTATTAAAATTTTTTTGTTCAGGTCAACGGTTTTCAAAATGAAAACGACAACCCATTTTAAAAACCAGTTGTTTGAGGTTTTAATCTTGAAAATTAAATTTGTGGGTATTTTCACTATCATACGAGCGTAATTAGTCTGTCAAATTATATTGGTATAATGAGTTTCAAATTAATCGAAGGTACTCTCTTTTCAGAACTTAATCCTAATCTTATACTATTTTTGCTTACCAAAATCTCCACTTTATCAAAATTCACCATAAATTTTTTATAGATGACAGTTTTTTTCTTTCAAATCCAAAAACAGAAAATAAAATATTTAAAAACTTTCACTTTATGTATTTCGGATACTAAAAAAGACAACTTTTTCGCTCGTCTCAAATGATTCAATAAATTACAGCAATTTCACTTTGCCCTATGTGCACAATGCCTAGAAAAATACTGCAGGCCTAATTAAAATCATCGACGAACAATTTTCATGACAATAAAATAAGAAAATGTGTGCTATTATTTTGTATTGAGAAAAAGATATCTGCATCATGATTGATCCCGGAATATAAGCATTTCCAATCTGCATGTTTTAAAATCATTTCCTTTAATTAATATACCTTTTTTTCTCACTTTTCCATATTTATTCAGAGTGAATAAAATTGGTCAATTTTCAGCGGAAGCTGTCGATTTGGAGAGGCAATATCACCCCCAGTGAGAATATTTCTGGTACTAGCAGTTTGGGCACCGAGTGCCCTCATCCTTCTTGGCTGCTACATGTACGTGTATTTAGTTGCTCGTGCACATGCACGAGCGATTTACACTGTTGAGCTTTCATTTCGGCATCAAACGCAAACACTGGCTCTCCCTCGCTACGGACAAACCTTGGCGGTAACTGTCGGGGCATTTTTCATCCTTTGGCTTCCCTTTCAGGTAATTTTAATCTCAATACTAAAGCTCTCTTTACGATTAATTAAAAATATTTTTCTCGTTACCCTCATAATAATTAATTTTCCGGAGCCATCAACGTAGAATTTTAAAATAGAATTTAAGTAAATCCTTTCAATTTCTGTTTCCTTTTTGAAGTCGATTTTTAATTAGTTTTTAAAGAATTATTATTACTTTGAATCTAGAATAAAGGCGAAGGGTTCAATTGCTTTGATTTTTAGTGTGAAGTAGATTACAAGTTTGCAAGATTGCATGGGATTGTAAGAAAAGGATTGTATGGGATTTTAAAGGATCGCTTCGAGATTCAATGACATGACAGAGAATTTTAAGGCATTTCAAGGGATTACAAGGGATTTTGAAGGATTGCATAGGATTTTAATGGATTGCGAAGGAGTTCATGGTACTTCAAAGGATTGTATGGGATTGCATGGGTTTACGAGAGATTGTAAGGGATTACATGGGATTTTAAAGGAATGCATGGGAGAGCATGCAGATTGCATGGGATTACAAAAGATTCTAAAGGATTACATGAGATCGCATCGAGACTGCATACGTTTACAAGGGATTTTAAAGGATTGCATGGGATTACAAGGAAGTTTGAGGGATCGCATGGGATCTTGAAGGATTACATGAGATTGCATCGACATTGCCTAAGATTACAAAAGATTCGAAGGGATTGCATAGGATTTTAAAGGATTGCATGGGATAACAAGGGATGCTGAAGGGCTGCATGTGATTACAAGGAATTGTAAAGGATTGCATTGAATTACATGGTATTTTAAAGAATTTTATGGGTTCGCATAGGCTTACAAGGAATTTTGAAGTATTCAAGGGATCACAATGGATTTTTAAGAAGTTCATCGCATTTTAAAGGATTGTATGAGATTGCATCGAGATTGCATGGGATTACAAGGGAAATTAAAGGATTACATGGGATTGCAAAGGATTTCATAGTATTTCGAAGGATTGTATGGGATTGCATGGGCTTACGAGGAATTTAAAAGGATTGCATGGGATTACAAGAGATTTTAAGGGATTGCATGAGATTTTAAAGGAATGCATGCGAGAACTTGCAAATTGCATGGGATTACAATTAATTCTAAGGGTTTACATTTGATCGCTTCGAGACTGCATAGGTTTACAAGAAATTCTAAAGGATTGCATGGAATTAAAAGGGAGTTTGAGGGATTGCATGGGACATTAAAGGATTGCATGGGATTGCATCTAGATTGCGCGGGATTACAAAAGATTCTAAGGGATTGCATAGGATTTTAAAAATTGCATAGCATAACGAGGGATGCTGAAGGATTGCATGTGATTACAAAGAATTGTAAGGGATTGAATAGGATTACAAGAGCTTTTAAGGGATTGCATGGGATTTTAAAGGAGTACATGGGAGAGCATGCAGATTGAATGGGATTACAAAGGCTTCTAAGGAATTACATGGGATCGCATTGAGACTGCATAGGTCTACAAGGAATTTTAAAGGATTGCATGGGATTACAAGAGATTTCAAGGGATTGCATGGGAGTGCATGCAGACTGCATGAGATTACAAAGAATTCTAAGGGATTACAAGGGATTGCATCGAGACTGCATAGGTTTACAAGGCATTTCAAAGGATTGCATGAGATAACAATGGAGTTTTAGGGTTTGCATGAGACCTTAAAGGATTGTATGGGTTTGCTTCGACATTGCGTGGGATTACAAAAGATTCTAAGGGATTGCATAGGATTTTAGAGGATTTCGGGGCATAACAAGGGATTCTGAAGTATTGCATGCGATTACAAGGGACTGTAAAGGATTGCATAGGATTACAAAATATTGAAGGAGAACGCATGAGATTTCACGCGGTTGCATAAGATTTCATCGAGATTCAATAGGATTACAAGGGATGTTGCAGGACTGCATGAGATCACAAGGGATTTTTAAGAATTTCATGGCATTTTAGAGGATCGCATAAGATCGCATCGAGATTGCATGGGATTACATGGGTTCACAAGGAATTTATAAGCATTGCATAGGATCACAAGAGATCTTAAGGGATTGCATGGGATTTTAAAGGAATGCATGGGACAGCATACGGATTGCATGGGATCACAAAGGATTCTGATGGACCACATGGGATTGCATCGAGACTGCATAGGTTTATGAGGGATTTTAATGGATCGCATGGAATTGTAAAGTCTTTCATTGGATTGCAAAGGATTACATGGAATTTTAAAGGATTGCATAGAATAACAAGGGAGTTTAAGGGATTGCATGGGATTACATCGAGATTGCGCGGGATTTTCTAAGATTGTAAAGGATTGCATGGGATATTAAAGGATTGCATGGCTTAACAAGGGATGCTGAGGGATCGCATGTGATTACAAAGAATTTTAAAGGATTGCATAGGATTACAAAGTATTGAAGGAGATTGCATGAGATCCCACGCGATTGAATGAGATTGCATCGAGATACAATGGGAAGTACAAGGTATGTTAAAGTATGGCATGGGATTACAAGGAGTTTCAAGGCATTGCTTAGGATTTTAAAGGATTGCATAGAGTTGCAAAGGATTTCATGTTAGTTCAAAGGATTGTATGGGATGGCATGGGTTTACAAGGAACTTTAAAGGATTGCATAGGATAACAAGAGATATCAAGGGATTACATGGGACTGTAAAGGAACGCATGGGATTACAAAGGATTAAGTAGTTCATAGTACATGCGGTTCCTTATTAAATAAATTTTTAACCATCTTCATACTTTTTTCAAGCCAAAAAGCGCTAATATCCGACTCGTGCTTCGAGCTATCGGCTCATGCTACAATTTCCACACTCGTCGGCAATTGCCTATGTTGCGCACTTGTATCACGGATAGCTGTTGCCATCTAATATGTATCAAAGTAGCTTCTCAAACTTACTAACCAACAGAATATTGTCAGCACCTAATGTTTAGCTTCGTTATAAATAATTGCAATAAACAAACAGACCAGCATCATCCTTTTTTCGCGGAAAAAATTTTTTGTTGCCTAATATGTATAGAATAGTATTGTGATGTAGATAGCTTACATTACACTCATTCTACAGTCACCCATGCGAAGAATTTTATAAATCCGTCAGATCGCAATATCCACACGCAAGGAATAGAATGACAATGGTCGAAAATAAAGCGTAATATGCGAACCTCTGACTCGTGCTTCGAGCCTCCGGCTCATCCTGCAAGTTTCACACTCGTCGACAACCGCCTGTGAGCACGTTCATCATACGCTATTTTTTGCAGCAACCGTCCGAGAATATTATTTAGCACTTTTTTTACCAAATTTCCGATGCTTCATGGTTGTCTTCAAGCAAATTTGTGTATATTTCCTTTAGAAGAATTTTTAAAAATATTTTCATTTTGCCGGTTTGCAAAGTTACTTGTCTCCAAATTGGGCATTAGCGTCCATTGCGTCGATTCACAAAATATATGTGTTTCAGAATGCGCATGTGCAAACATTATTCTCACACAGTCTGCTGGAATAAAGTACTTTGCACATCATTTAGAGGCACGGAAATCTTTACTTTCGGGGTGGGTGTTGCAAAAAGTAAATTTGGAGAAGTACGCATGGCTGAGTTGAAGAATTTTTCCGAAGACCTTACTCGAGTACTTTTCTATTTTGATCCACACTAAATGCATGTCAGATGACTTTTGTATATATGATTGACAAGTAGGCTCTACGTATATATTGGAAATCACCACGATGATTAACCTGCTTCGTGGAAAATGGTTATAAATTTCTTGAATAAAAAAAATATATAGAAAAACGCATGTTTCATTGACAAGTAAACTAGGCCTACTGGGGGCCACCGCGTAAAAAAATGCACTTTCGACTCGACATCCATGATGTTGTGGAGCAAAGTTCATTAGGAATTTTTGAAAGTACGCTCAACTCTCGTGTCAATGACTCTCGATATATCGCCTCCCTAGAATTCCCGCCGGCTGCAATCGAGTATGAGGGGGTCTGAGATGCCAAGAGAGACGCGCTGTGAGCTCAGCGGAGTTCAGCAGTACCGTGGCCACAAAGCGGGCAGTCCGAACACTCGCGTGCATATTTCGCATTTATTTTTGAACACTCGTGGGAAATTCTTTTTTTATTAATTAGTCTTTATTATTAAAAGAGGTTCATCCCTTAAGATAACAAAAATCTACGTTTGCACAAAATACAGTTCATTAATATTATGCATGTATTCCTACTGGAAATGGTACATACGGCCCTGACTGCTTACATCATAGGAATTCTTGGAAGAGCCTCAAGGTCATCGCAGGCCATACCCGAGACCACCGCCTGGACGATGCTGGTCTATTTGCTTATTATAATTATTTATAACGAAGCTAAGTACTAAGTGTTGACAGTATTCTGTAGGTTAGTAAGTTTTAGAACCTACTTTGATGCATATTAGATGGCAACAGCTTTTTGTGGTACAAGTGCGCAAAATAGGCAATTCCAACGAGTGTGAAACTTGCAGCATGAGCCGGAGGCTCGAAGCACAAGTCGGAGGTTAGCGCTTTTTTTCTTGAAAAAAGTGTGAAAAAGGTTAAAAATTTATTTGATAAAAAAACCGCATGTAATACAAACTACGTAATACAATAGCCTCGGTTTAAGCACCTCATCGCCTCGACGAGCATCGAGCTCGAGTTTATGGAAGGCCTAGCGCAAGACAATAGAAAATGTTGGCTAAGCCGCCAGGTATAAAGTGGTAACCTGACATTGCTTTAAGCCAAGAAAATATCTGCATATACATTTTTCATTCTCTAGGCTCATTAAATCTTTTTCTAGTATATTTTCATCAGTAGAAAGTTTTTAAATACTGGAAAAACTTTCTTTTTAAATTTTTAGATAATAATCAGCTAATTTTTTCAAACTTATTAAAAGCTTAGTACCGAAAAGCAATAAAGTGAATTTCACTAAAAATTGAAGGTGAGATAAGAACAACTGCAAATTTTTCTACCACGAATTTTCAAAGCTTTCAGCTGAAATTGGGCAGTTTTAAACGTTCAAATATGAAACTATTTTTATCATCAGGATTACAGGTATACATACACATTTTTTCAAGTTAAAACACATAAAACTATAAATTTCCGAAAGCTTCACAATTTGAATTGAAATTTGAGAATTGTTTGTGTTTTAATACTTCTGATTGTAAAATATTTCATTCTAGGTGTATACAAAAGCTCGACTCGCACGATCCGAGCTTTTTTTGTGCGGGTAGGGTCAAGCCGCGAGCCAGAATAGCTCGCGAGCTAAGAAAAATCACGTACAGCCTACAAAGCCTACAGAATTTTTGAATTTATAATTTTTGTCTACAACGCGAAATTGATAAAAGTCATGTGTTTCAAGAAAATATGTTTTCCTGCAAACAAACGACTTGCATACATTAAAAATTGGTACAGGTATGAATCAATGCAGTATTCTGCTAATATCAACGAATTAGACTCTAAAGAATTATTTATTTTAAATAGAATTATGAATTCAATATAAGATAAAAGGGTAACCAAAATATTATTGAAAAAGATTGAGTTCAAAAGTAATAATATTTATAAAACAATCATATTAATATATTATTATAATATGTAAAACATTTATTTTGCATAATGATGCACATTGACCAAATATTATGGTCCAGTGCAAGTTGTACGAGCCCTGCGAACAGCACGAGCTTTTTTCCGTCCGCGAGCTTTTTTAAGTCCGTGACCTTTTTTCGGCTCACAGCTCGGCTCGACTGGACCCGCATATGAAAATCTCGCGAGCTTTTGCACACCTCTATTCAATTCTGAATGCTTCAAATTCAATTTCTCACTTCTTTAGTTCATGAGTTGGTAATATATTTCCATCGTAAATATTTGAAATAGAAAGATCCTAATAAAAAATGCTTTCAATTAAAAATTTTTTAACTTTAAAAGTTTCAATCTGAAATTGTACAAATAATAATAGAGTAATTTACGAGTTACTCGTACAAATTGACTTTCCAATTAAATCAGTCAAAACTCAAAATGAGGTAAAATTGTCTAATCTTGAATATCTCCAATTCAAATATTTGAAAATATTCACGCTTTTCATTTGTTAACGCTTCCAGTTATGAAATACTTTATTCAGAATACTGTAAATTAAATCATTAACTTTTTTAGCTTTGAAACAACATTTCCTCATCAAGACTGTAAAAATGTAAAGCTTCATTTAAAAATCCTTCCAAATTAAAGGCTTTACATTTAAGTCATTAACTTTCAAACTGTACGATTAAGAATACTGTAAATTTATATTTTAACCACCTTCTCCCTCCTCTCTTTTCTAGTTTAGCTTAAAAAATAATTTCTCATAATAATGTTTCTAAAAAGTTTTTACTCGCTGTTGTTTTTCTGAAATTTTCTATATTTTTACGCTATTTCAAATTGTTGAATTAATTGTTCAACTGCCTATTAAAAATACTCACCACCCTCATCCTCCCCTCCTTTCTAACTTTACCTTGAGAAATAATTCTTCAAAATAATGTTTTTAAAGAGTTTTTAATCGCTGTTGTTTTTTGTGAAATTTTGTATATTTTTACGCTATTTCAAATTGTTGAATTAATTGCTCAACAAAGAGGAAGTGAGGGGAAAAGAAATAAACTCAGGAGAAGTAAGAGGAAGTGATGGGAGGGGTGAGGGGATGTGAGGGTAAGGGAATGGAAAATGAGTAGAAGTAAGGGGAAATTAGTGGAAGTGAGGGTTTTGAGGTGGAGGGGGGGGGGTTGATGAAGGAAACTTACGGATGAGTGGAAAAGTGAGGGATGAGAGGGGGGGAGGAATGAGAAAAATTTTGAGGAAAGGATGTAATAATAAAGTTTTAATCGTACTGTCTTTCTCTCGCGCGATATTGCGTTTCGCGCAAGAAAACTTTCGAGACTCAGAAACTTTTTCGAATCACGTCAGGGAAATTCGCTCTGTCATTTCTCATAAAGCGAAAAGAACTTTTTTCTAGAGGAATTTTTTTCTCTGTTGGCCGCACCAACAGTAAGTCACGCTTTCTGGTCTTTAATTTATAACTGCAGTCGGTATAGTCGTTAATTGTCGCGTCTTTCGTGCTACTTCTTTATTTTCATTTGTAGAGTCCTTCATCAAATTGTTTGCTTTACTTATTATTTTATTCATGATCAGTGCAAAATTAGTAAGACAATTTAGTCTTTTCGAATTAATTCAACATAAAATTTATCTTCTTGATATTATAGTTATGATAGTTATCAGAGGCATATTGTTAGTCAAGGGTTTGGGTGTTAGACAGCCTTCCACCCCTTTCACACCGTTAACGGTGTAAGAGGTATATTTACTATATATATATATATATATATATATATATATATATATATATATATTCATTTATTCATGTATTTG
>JAUMHM010000072.1:15741110-15761986 GCA_032362435.1 Melikaiella ostensackeni
CATTTTCTTGAAAATTAAAATTTTTACATAATTCTTTGTTCAAGTACTTTAAAATTATGTTAAAAATAATTGGTTAAAATTCGGTAATGATCGGTTAATTCTCAAAGAAATCGTTTTTTTTGGCCTTGCGACTGACCCTAACCCCTTAAACAATATTTCTTTTACTGAGTTAGCCCTAAATATCTCAATTTCCAGACTTTTAAATTCAACTTTTGCAATAAATGTAAATGTATAATATCCAAATAATAATAATGTTCTTAATTTTTTAAAGGTGACTCTCGAAGATCCAAAGGCTGAAAACTATCAAATTTAAAAAGCCTTTGATTCAACTACGTTAAAATTTGAAAATTTTCCAACTGAATAGTTTAAAAATTTAAAAATGAAATTTATAAGTTATGAAAGAATTCAAAAGACTTTAGGTTCCAAAGGCTCCATTCAAAAAAGAACTTACAAATTTGAAATTCTTTAATTAATAAAAAAAATTAGAACATCTTAAATTAAAAGTTTTGAATTTGAAAGGATGCACGATGAGCATGCATGATTTTTAATAAAAAATAAAATAAAACACAAAATTACAAATGAAGGATGGCAGTTCAAAACTAGATAACCAACATTTTTATCGAAAATGGGTTTATTGCATAAAAATTTTCTAAACAATCAAATACACATTGTGGTAAAAGGATTTTTACGAAATATCATTTTTCTGTACAATAACTAAAAGAAAAACTTTTAGTTAAAATTTTAAGGTAGTAATAATTTTTTCTAACCTTTTAGCAAGAATATTTCTTGAAATTATCATTTATTGGGAAAAAAATATGTATGTATATTCTTATTTTTCCGAATTTTTTTCAGAGAAAGTTTTTATTGTGCAAAAATTAAAAAATTCTACTTTTATTCACTATCCAATGTCGATTTTGAAAACCCATGAAATTTTAATCCCAAATTCTCGGTCAATTTTCTCAGAATTGGCTAACTTTTTTACATCAAACTTTGTTTACCCGTATTCAGAAACTTGATATTTCGGGAGCGTGTTTTTATTATCTTTTTAAACTTTTTTTCAATACTTTCTAAGTTTTCGAAAAATATTTGATATAAAAAATCTCGCAATACATTCGTTCTTTCAATCAAAAAATGGAAAAATGAAAAGAAAAAAAATTCCCTTTTTTTTCGAAAAAAATGACCCTATTTTTCCTACGATTGATCTGCTGAACCACTATGATCCCTGAGAATTAGTTCAACGAATTATTGCAAAACCAAATTCCGTATAAAGTAATTCAAACATAGTAAGTAGTAGGATTTAGGTTTTCCCAAATCTAGATGACCAGGAAAGTTTTTTAAACAAACGCAAATGTATTGTTTTTCATAAATAATTCATCTCATTTTTTTTTTTTGAGAATGCTTATGCAAACTGAAAAATTAATCAACCAGAACTTATTATAGCTTAAAATCATTATGTGTAAATTACATATTGTTTTCAAAAAGTGCATGTAGTCGTGGGCAAAACTAAAAAAAAATTATATTTAGTTATCTCTATAGTAAGAATATTTATAAAATTTTGCCATCGTGTTTAAAATATATAAACGTATATAAATAAAAATGGTTTTTATGTCCGTTTGAAAATAGAAACAATATTTATTCCCATGATTCTCACTTAAAAATGTTTTGCTAGGCTCTCTTGACATTCTATTTCTTTTTGCACTTCTAGTACGTATCCCATCATCGGAAACATATTTATTTATTTTATTTAATCAAATGGAAGGAAATTAGAAAAATATAATATGTACTTCATATCTATTTGTGCTGCGTTGTCATTATTGTATAGATCTAATTTTTTAACCCAAGTGAATCTTACGCTTGAATGAATCAAGAATACACACTTACGTATTCATTGCAATACGTAATATCAATGAAAAAGTAGAAAACAAATATGCCTCAGGCATGAACATGTGACGAGAGTCATCAGTTCGGCGATTTATTCGACGCGAATGTAATAGAAAATACATAAATTTCTTAAATTAAAAATTAAATATCACAAGTCTCTCTATTTTGCTTTCGTTTTTATTACTAAAGCTTTCATTTGTTTCATTTTCTTTCTCAAAAAAAGATACGAAAATTAATGTTTCATAAATATAAATAGAAAAAAGATTAAACTTTATAACTTATATTATTTGTATTATTTTTCAGTATTACAAATTTCTAACTGTTACCTCTTTAAGGTTTCGAATTGTTCAATTTTAAGAACTCGGAATTAAACATTTTCCAATATCGAATATTTTCCAGTAGAAGTTTTATAATTTTAAGCGCTTTAAAATAATATTTAAAGCACTTAATTTTGTAACCTTTCAATTTTAATTACTCCTGTTTCAAATTATTTATTATTTTTAATTATTTAACTTTTTATACTCTCTCTACTTGAAATTGTCTAATTTTTAACAATCTAGTTTCAAACAGTTAGTCTTGTAGGTTTTCCATTAAACATTTTTCAATTTCTTCAATTTAGAACATGCCAATTTATCATTATTTTTTGTTCTCGCAATTATAGAAACTCATCATATAAAATTTTGAATTATTGAAATATAAACTTGTTCTTCCTCAAAATTTCAAAATATTTGTTTCTTTCAAAAACTGTTTAGAATATCAGAACAAAATTCAATCGAGAGAAACTGGAAAAATAGCAGAATCAACACACTTCGCCATTTTGCGAAGGCTGTAAACCTTCAGTTATATTTAAAATAAGCCCTTAGAACTTGCAAAAATTTAAAGCTTAGGGTTATTCGTCTTTTTGAAGGCTGCTTTATCGCTGGCTTTACTCATGTGACTGATGATATAGATAACAAGATTTTTGAGACAATTTGATTATGCACTTCAAGTAAGTGAGAAGCTTCAATTTACAACCTTTAAAAACGTCGAATAACTACATTTTCTTGTGCCATTATGTCCTAATAGAAGTTTCTTTATGTCCTTTTTATGTGAATCTAGAAAATCCTTATAGCAATTTTTTTTACTCGATATAGTAAGAAGAAATGACTGTTATACCTATAATCAAATCAAATGGATAGTTAATTAAATATGTTCTTTGGTGCCTTTTTTTAACCCCTTTACAACTATTGACACATATACTTGGGAGAAAAGTCGTGCTAAATTTTGACAATCTGATCTGTTGGGATTTATTGCACTCCAAAACCTTTGTTACGTACTGAAATCATTAACTAAGTCCAAGCAAGTAAATTCGTTTACTTATTCCGCTGTAATATGTGCCAAACCCTACGTTATAATTTAAAAACATTAATAGGAACATAATAAAATTAGTAGGGGAAAGTCGCCTAAGACGCTTTTCATATTTTATAATAATTCTCGATTTGAAGTATCCTCAGAAATAAAAACAATTGTTAACATTTAAGTTTGTTATTTGTTTCATAAAGTTCATATGCAAATGTTCAAAAAGTATTCATAAGGTAATACAGTTTGATGTTGAAAAAATATATCAAAAGGCCCGTCTTAGGAATACTTGACAAATTTTATTCGCAGAACATTGTTTAAACATTTATATGTACCTTGATGACGCATTATGTATGGAAAATACGTCATGAAACGTAAAGTAAGCGTTAAATAAAGCCAGTTATGTAGTGAGTATTAAAAAAGGTAAAAGAAGTAGAAATTAATAAAAAGTTATCAAATTACAAATATTATTTACCTGAGAACAAAAATTAATTGATTGGGAAGAAATTTGAATTTCAATTGAAAATTAACAAAAAAGTATATAATAAATATTAAATTTTGATCTTAATATAATATTAATGACAGAAATGATTTGATATTCTCTACATTTTTCTCATTAGTAGTTCTCTAATTATTTCGAGTTACCCATTTGTTCGGATTCAGATGGCGCTGTTGTCAAAGTCAAAGAGATACCCGTGAGGTTTCTTAAATTAGATAGGAATTCATAATTTAAAGTGCTAAAATAATTTTTACTTTCTGTTTTTGTTAATTTACTTGCATTATTTAAAAAAGCACTTCGTAATTAACTAAAAGGCTACTGATCATGTACCTGCGTACGTAACTAATGAATATAATATGTTAATACAAAAATATTAAGAGGGGCCATCTTAGGCACCTTTCCCCTATCTTATAAAACTGATACCTGAATTGGTAGCTTGATATTCCTTTGATCGATTTCTAACCCATTTTCATTTTTCAGATAGGAAGCATACGAAATATCGCTAGAATCGACCAATGGAAGATGCTGACCAAATAATAGTGAAACTACTGGCGAAAGAATAATTCAGCTGATACTGCCGACTGGACGGGTATAGAGTATGGGGGCGTTTTTGGATACTCCTAAGACAGAAAAGTACAATGAACACGGTGAAGGTAACGGTCTCAAGTATGGAGTCGCTAGCATGCAGGGCTGGCGACTCGAGATGGAGGATGCTCACAGGGCCATTACCGGGCTCGAGGGCGGCCTCAAGGACTGGAGTTATTTCGCTGTCTTCGACGGACACGCTGGTGCGCTTGTATCGGCGCATAGTTCCGAACACCTATTAGAATGTATAATGCAAACGGAGGAGTTCAAAGCTGAAGATGTGATAAAGGGAATTCACTCTGGCTTCCTGCGACTTGACGACGAGATGCGAGACCTTCCGCAGATGAGCTCTGGTTCCGACAAGTCGGGCTCCACCGCGGTCTGTGCTTTCATTTCGCCACGAAATATCTACATAGCCAACTGTGGCGATTCCCGAATGGTCCTTTGCAGATCCGGGAACCCAATATTTTCCACGCGGGACCATAAACCGGGCCTGCCCGCGGAAAAGGAGAGGATCCAGAAGGCTGGAGGAAGCGTCATGATCCAGAGAGTCAATGGGTCTCTGGCAGTTTCGCGAGCTCTGGGTGACTACGAGTACAAAAATGTCGAAGGCCGCGGTCCCTGCGAGCAATTGGTCTCTCCGGAGCCGGAAATTTTCGTCTTGGACAGGGACGAGGAAAATGATGAGTTCATTGTTCTGGCCTGCGACGGCATTTGGGACGTCATGACCAATGAGGACCTCTGCGATTTTATACACTCGAGGCTGCTGCTCACCGACGACTTAGAGGCGGTCACCAATCAAGTTATAGACACTTGTTTGTACAAGGTGAGGAATTTCGACGTAATCTTTTCTAGACATTTAAAAATTCTATTTCCTTCATCTGATAAAACAGATTACGAGTCGTTGCCAAAACGTTGTGAAACTTTAAGTCACGTCCGTTTTAACCATTTCGGTGATTTAATAAATTTTTTTTTTATAATACTAGGATAAAGTACTTACATCGAATTTTATTCCTGTGTAATTTTTTCTATAAGCACGAGAATCTTAATTTTTCGTAAGTTAACAAAATTATGCAAAATGAGCACCGTATGATTTTCTTCATACCGAATTCGGTGATATTTTGTTTAATAATTCCTAATAAAATAAGGATAAAATTGAAAATATGGATACACTGCCAAATAGAGCGCGAAAAAAATTTGTTTGCAGTATTCTTTAAGTTTTTTAACATCCGCTCGGTATATTTTAAAAATAATTTCGAGTGATTTTCCACTGTAACTGCAGCCTTTGTGATACTTTTTTTTATAGGTTATATTTTCATCTCATTCAGACTGTCAAAGCTGGTCGAAGTTCCAAGACAAAATTGGTCAGAGAAAGGACTATTTATTGAAAGTTAGAAATAATCATCTTCCTAAAATGTGTTTTTAAAGGAGCCTTTATTTGAGTGTGAAATAATGTTAAAAAAATTTCAGGTAATTTTTTAAAATTCCATTTTTTTAAAAAGTCATAGTCCAAATTTCACAACTTTTTGGCAAACGACTCTTACGTAGATCATTAGATGTTAAGAATTTACAAATATCATCAGGATATTGGTAATCCTACTTTTTATAATCTTGTAAAATCTATCTAACAGACAAACTATCATGCTCTTATTTACAAAGTTTTGATTTTCTGTATCTGATGTCTGTGACGCATATGTTTAGATTGACACTTCTTTAAATAAGGATATCTTCAAGTAGCTGATTATGTATCATATCTCTTTAGAGAAAGGCAGCCCTATCAGGCTCCTCAGGTTCAAGACCAAAACATGAAATTATACAATTTTGAATGAGTTCGATTTGAAATTCTTAAAAGTTTCTAATGTTCCAATTTAAAATTGATCAATTATAAGCATTAAAAATTTCAAAACTTTGAGACCTTGAGTATGAAGAGTTCAGTTGGTAACACTTTCAAATTTAAAATCATTCAGTTTTTTGAGAACTTTACTTTAAAATTTTACATTTGAAGTCTCAATTGTTAATCGTTAATTTAACAATTAAATAATTAAAAAATACAGTTTTGAATCCATGGACAATTTCAAATTTAAACTTTTGATATTGAATAATTAAAAAACAATGTTCTCTAAATGTAAGTTGCCTAAACGTGAACAATTTTAAATCTAAAGTTTATAAAAATTAATAGTTTCAAGCCGACACGCTTAATAATTAAAAAATTATAAGTTTAAAGACTGTGTCTAGTCGTCCCGAAAAATAGGCGGAGCTGGAAAAGGGAATGGACTAGTTGCGTCGATTAGTCTATTCCTCAGTACTTGAATATTTTTTGAATTGGTAACTGGTTGAAATTTTAGAGTACAACATTTTCAATTATGAACCCCACAGTTTAAATTTTTCCATCGATTCGTAAGTTTCCGTTTTGCTATCAAAATTGAAATGTTTCAAGTTTTAACAGTGTAAGGAAAAGTACCATTTTTAATTATTAAGGGTTTAAGCGATCTAGGCTTAAACCATTTTTTCTCACGACTTTCTAGTTTCTTTTTCACTCAAAATAATAATTAATAATCATAAATCAGTGAATTAATATAATTTTATCAGAAAGAAAAATAATTTTTTATCAATAAGTAACGTACGTATTTGTAATTATGTATTTGTATCATTTTCCCATAAGACGGCTGCGCTCTCCGGTGGATTAGTTTCGTGACGTCATCAGTGGAGTCTTACCAGTGAAACGAAAATACTAAATCCTATTTTTTTAAATTCGAATCTACAGATAAAGATAATGAGGTGTGATTTAAACGAATTTTGCTTAAATTCATGATGATACGTTATTCAGTGCCAAGACTACCAAAGAGGTTTTGGCAGTGGCCTCTGCATATCAAAGTAATGGGTCATACATTCTGAGATAGCCTCACTCTTTCGATTCAGATCCAATTCTCACGCCGATTTCTTATTTTTAGAAACCTTATCAAAAGCGGCTGATATTCTGTTTAGAAAAATATTTATTGATTTTTTTATTCAAATTTAAAAAAAAATGTTTTACTGTTTACAGTTTTCTGTTTAGAAAAATATTTATTGATTTTTTTATTCAAATTGAAAAAAAAATGTTTTCCAGTTTACATACAGATTTGAATTTCTCCTTTGAAAGAAACTTTGAAAGCTTTAAAATTTTGAGATAGCTTTAAAAGCCAGCAAAGTCAAAAAACATCAACGTCGAAGGCTTCTGAATTTGAAAAGAACCAAATGTAAATAATTGAAATTAGAAATTCATGAAAATACGAAGTAAATATTGGTGTTAGGCGTAATCTACAGGTAGCAATTTTATTAATTATAAACGATTTTTTTTACAGGGTAGCCGAGATAATATGAGCATAGTATTGGTAACTTTCCCCGGAGCGCCGAAACCGTGTCCCGAAGCTCAGAAGAAAGAAGCTGAACTCGAAATGGCCATCGAAAGGAGGATCAAAGGTTCACTGTCTTTTCCTTTTTCACATTCTCTATTCTCTCTCTGTTGTGGTATTAACACGCGCTCCCGATATCGTAAACGCACCTGACGTCAACCTCCCGACTACATCTAGAGAAAATTACTTAGAGCACTTGAAGAACCGCCAAAGAAGTTTCAAACATCAATTTATCAAATAATAAATATCAAAGTTAATTATAAAAATCCCAGAAGGCTGTCAAACGCCGAAACGCGTTTTCTCCTAGTGCCAAAAAATCAAAAAATAATTTTATCAAGATTTCCAATTCAATACAAAGCGCGAACTCGTGAAAGAAAGGAAACTTTACGCATGTCTGATTTTTATCCTGTATCAATCCTAAGATCGTGCAGCGATCTACTTATACGTAGACTTTAATCCGTCGATAAGAAGTGTAGAGTTTGACATGCTGTCGCTTCCCACCCCTATTCAAAGATTTGTCCCCTGAGTGATTCTGTAAATAATTCCGATAATCGACAAAGATCCTTTTTACTGCCATATAGAATTAGAAACCAGAATCGTTGCTTATCCAGTCTTTTTGTAGTACATAGATAATTTTTATGAGAATCCAGACTATCTGGTTTTTATACTGTGATTTGTGAAGACGAGAATAACGATAAATTAGTCTCAAGATTTCTATTGAGATTTCTTAACTCTTAGAGCTTCTTTTTTTCTTTCTGGGCTCCTATTTTATAATTGAAGCGTCGGCTCAAAGGACGTTGTATGAACCATGATTTTGACTTACTGAAATCTATGTTCATACTGTTATTTTTTTTTATTCGGAAGTTTGTCCGCCGTAGCGTTGAAATCGAAAAAGTTTAATTTTGACGTTCAAATCTAAATACTGAGTTATGAATTGGAAAACGAGGTTAAAAACATTGTATCGAAAAATGTCTTCAAAACCTTCGTTATTGAATCAAATAAAGATAGGAAGAAAAAGAAATATTTTGGAATAGGAGAATGTGAAGAAAAACTCGGAGAAAATTATCGCAACTCTAAGAAGCAAGAAAAGCTCAGTATTTACTATTTCTTAAAATTAAAAAATATTAAATATTAAATATTTTCATTTATTTTATTTAGGTTATCAAAAGAGTAATTTTAGGAAAAAATAAAATAAATTTTAACAATGTTAAATAATTTTAGTGTACTTACAATCAGTGACATAATCCAGGAGCCAGTATATTTAAATTTAAACGTCAAAATTAAACATCATGGATTTCAGTTCTACCGCGGATGAATTTCCAAATACACTCGAACTCTAATATAAGGACAGTTTCGTGAGTTGCTTCGCACTGGCCTTGGGACTGAAGCAGTACCTTCGAAACGTAAACAGTCAGGGACGTGTGAATCATTTCCTAATATTATGCAATCTCCGAACGTGAGTTCGAACCTGAGTACACGCGCACTGCGCTTTTATCTATACGCTGCTGGTGTTTCACGCTTCGTTGAATACTGTCTCTTGCCCCGCGAGCTGAGAAACTGTGGGGGCCAGCAGTCGGCCAGCAGTTCTAGGAATCTTTAAACTGGATGGGATTATATGAGAGTTCGAGTGTATTATTAAAAACAGTTCTAACCGCAATTAAAATTTCATTTTGTGATATTTTAGTTAAATTTTTATTTAAATTTAATTTTTCTTCAATACAATCCAAAGCTGAGTCAAGAGGAATATTGTCAAACGTAGAGACGACATCGAGAGATATTAGAGAATGAGTAGGAGGTATTATAAGGTTTTTTATTTTTTGTTTTAAATCCCAGCTATTTTCTTATGAATAACTCTGTTTTTTCTGAAATTGGCTTTAAGATATTTGATGTTTAATTAGAAAGACAGTAACAGGATTAATTTCTAACCATAATAGAAATAATAAATTTAAGAAAAATAATGAAATTACTGATACGTTAGTACAATTCCAAAATAAGCATAAAGATTTGTTATTTTTGAAAGCTGATAAAGGCAATATTATGGTGGCAGCTAATAAGAATGATTATAATCTCACTCTAGAAAACATGTAAAAAAATAATAATTTATACAAGAATGTAAAAACTAATTTAGTTCCCACAGTTGAAAATGAAGGCAATGATGTTGTTTCGAGATGGGAAGAAAAAAGATATATCAACGAGGTAACTGCTTGTAAACTAAAAACCCATAGTAGTGTTGTGGCAAAAGCTTATGCACTGCTAAAGATACATAAACCATGTTTGAACTGGAGATCAATTATTTCCACAATAGGATCACCGACTTACAATTTAGCAAAATACTTATGAAACATCGTGAAGCCAATTTCCGAAAAGACAGATTCATTCATAAAAAATGGTTGGGATTTAAAACAAAAATGTAAAACCTTATAATACCTTCTACTCATTCTTTAGTATCTCTCGATGTCATCTCTATGTTTGATAACATTCCTCTTGACTTAGCTTTGGATTGTATTGAAGAAAAATTAAATTAATTTATTTATTCATTTATTCATTTAAGGACAGTGCACGGGCAAAACCTTTAGTACTAATCTACTTATGAATTAATTGAATAGCGTACTTAAATCTAATTAAGCAAAACGATTTCGATGGCCGTGATTACATGTCAAGTTGCACAGAAAATTGTTGAAATCGGTCGTAGATGTGATGAAAAAATCAAGTTTGTTGCTAATATTTTTATCAATAGAATTAGCTTCTTGAAAAATTCTAGATATCGCGAAATTTGCTCCATAGTTGGTACGGTGATGAGGTACATAAAAAAGTATTTTAGATCGAAGAGATGTAGCAGGTGCTTTTTATTTGAATTCTGAAAGTAAAGTAGGAAAGTCAATGGCATTGTTTGAAATATTGTTCAGAAATCGTAAATCGGCGAACAAGAATCTCAAACAAATTTTTGGAATATTGAGTAGCGCTCCAATCTCGTCATAGTCATAGTCGTGTCTATTCATGGTCATGCTCAACTGTCTTTATTTTTATGAAAATTTAACTAAAATATCCAAAAATGAAATTTTAATTGCGGTTGAAGCTGTTTTTAAGAATACTGTTTTTTCGTTTAATAGCCAATTCTATAAACGGATGTCAGGTTGTCCAATGGGATCTCCTTCATTTCCCATAGTTTCAAAGTTGGTTATGGAAGATGTAGAAAAAAGAGCTTCGTTAAAATTATCGCTTAAACCGATTCAATTGTACCAACTAATAATATTTTAGAACTTTTAAACGTTCTTAACAGTATTGATGAATCTATCCAATTCACACTTGAAATAGAAGAAAACAATATCATTAATTTTCTAGATGTAGAGATGAAAAGACTGCCGAATGGCAACGTTATTACTAATTTGTATAAAAAACCTTCTTGGTCCGGTTGTTATTTAAAGTATGAATCCCATCATTTGTTTAGTCAAAAAATCGTATTGATCAAAGGTTTACTTGATTGATGTATTAAACTGAGTGATGTAAAGTACAGGAAAGAAAATTTCGACCAAATAAAAGCCACTTTACAACTAAACAATTATCCACTGTTGTTGATAGAGGATGTTATCAAAGTACGTATTCATGGAATGAATAATACTTTTATTTTAGAAAAAAAGCAAAAGAAATGGTCAGATAATTATAAAGAAATTGATCCAAATCTTGCCTTAACATATGTCCAAGGTCTTTCTGAACGATTAAAGAGATCTTCAAAGAAATTGAATATAAATGTTAATTTTGAGAATAACCACACTTTAGAAAATCTGTTAAGTAACAAGAGAGATTCTGAAAAAATAGAAAATTTATCTAATGTTGTTCATCTTATAAAATGCAAAAACTGTAGTAAAGTCTACATCGGTGAAACTAGCAGGAGTTCAGAAAATCGAATTTACGGATATAAAAGAGATTGCGAAATTGGCAATTCAAAGACAGGTTTGTCACAACACTCATGGAAATTTGATCATTTTTCATTTATTTTGATAATATTAAAATTTTAGCTAGGAAAAATAATACTTTTGAAAGAAGAATCATTGAATCAATTCACAATAATAAAAATATAAGAACTTTAATAAATTTCAAATCTAAAATAATGAATATAAACTAAATTTATCAATGCATAATGCATTAACATCCCTCATCATATATTTACTATTCATTAATCAATTTCAAAACATTCTATTTCACTCAAAATTTGGCATTCGTATTTCATCAGAGGTTTATTAAAAATTTCGCCTTACTATTACGTACCTTCTGACCATTAAATTGCTCATCTTATTATATACCAGTCTGTTTTGCATCGTCCGTCTGTAAACATCGTATCACTTACAATGTTAAATTTCTGCATTATTTGCGTCTCTTCAAAATATTTGACAAAAAAAAACTAAATTATTGACCACTATGTCGTATTATGACTTGAACTTCTTTCAAGTAACTTTTTCAAAAATATAAAAACATGTTAAGCTGACTCAAGTATGTTGTTGAAAAATCTGTTTATGTAAAACCTTGTCCTTTTCTTGACGTCTCAATAAAAATTTGTTGAATCCTTATAATTATTCATAATTTTAATTAATTATAGATTTTATTGACTCTTTCAAAAGACCCGCATTGCGGTCGAAATTTTGAGCATACATAATAAATGTGTTTCAAACATATTTACTGCCTCTTGATTGGAGACCGTGAGACCGAATAATAGCTGAAACAATTTTGAAGATTAAAAAAACTGTCGAAGATAGAAGCAATATCTCTAGATCTTCATCGGGAATTGTTTGTGATCATTTGGTGTTCATGCTATTTTTCCTGTTTGCTAGTTTTAAAATTATGTAGTCTTAATGTAATTGCATATTGTGTTCTAGTTTGGATACTTGAATTTCGTAATCATTGAGTGTAGTCATTGAAAGTAATACTTTCCTTTACGATGCTTGCTTTTATACCTTTTGCTTCTTTCACAAAGGCTTCGCCATTGACACGAATGCTGTACATCTTGCTTTGCCAGCTAACAAACTTCGTAATTATTTTACCAGAATATTCATCTTCTATAAGGCTGTGAATTTTGTTCGTTGGTTTTGGCCATTCCGAAAACACTGTCTTGAAGGTAGTTGGATGTGTCAAATTTGTAAATGTCAGTCATAATGTCGGTGTCAGTGCACAATAGCTCACAATTATTGCCATACTTTTTGCGCATGCGGACTTAGTCAAAGTCTCCAATTAAGTTTTTAGACACGTCCAGCACTGTAAGGCCTACATAATTGGCTAAATAAACAAAACTTCCGTCTTTTTGCTCCCTGATAGAGGAAGCTTTGCAATGGTGACAATTTCTAAAAATTATAAATTCATTTAATTAAACGTTCTTTAATGATAAAATGTCAAATACAATGTTCTAAGCAATTGTCCGGATATACGTGTGTGTGTGGATGTGTGTGTGTGTGTGTGGATGTGTGTGTGTGTGTGGGAGTGTGTATGGCACACTTTCTTGTGAACACGATAACTTGACTACAACTGCAGATAAATTAATGTAATTTGGAGGCTCCTTCATGCAAGAATAGAAAAGACTCCTTGATTCGAGACAAATTGATTGACCTACTTATACTTTTGTATTTCAATTTCCTCTATGAGGAAGCAAAAATATATTTGCTAGATAGTCATAATGAGGAAGCAAAGTACTTATCAAAAATGAGCACGATACAATTGTAAGTACAAGCAATGTGGAAACAACCGGGATCGAATCCACAGCTAGTTTAATGCTATAGCCACGAGATTTTCATTGAAAATTGCTCGGCTGGGAAAGTTCAGTTTAGCTATGAGGGCTTTTGCTTCATACGTCCCCTCTCACTTCGTCACGAGTTTTACATTCACATGCTTTCGTGCCCTGGTGGTTTCAAGTGTTCTGGACAGAATGGCAAGTCATTCTGTGCATCATGAAGTTCGGTTGGGTAAACCAAATCTACTTCCAGTATGTAACCAATGGGTGAATTGTCAGGAACATTGGAATAAATCTTTTCCAAATTTGTAACCCACTCGAAACCACCGTAAAGGAGTGGTTGTCCCACTGCCCAACCGCACAGGTTGTTTGCATCAAGATATATGATGTAGATTATCTCCCGATTCTCATTGAAAACTGTTATATACATGTTGTTTGCAACGGCATATCGGTTAGGGCATCATCTCACTCCACATTTCTCACCTTGCTCAATCATCAATAGCATATCAACGTCAGTGAGGAGTTTTAATTTTACTTCTGTAAATTTGAACATGGTGTCCCGGGTCAAGTCGGGAGTAGTGTAGTAGTGTGCAGGATAAAGATCGTAAGCCTTGAGACATTATTCTCGGAAACTTTCGAAGAAATTAACCAGCATTAAAACGTCACTCATCGTGTACAGCTTTACGTATTCACCAAAAGTTTCAAGATCAAACACGGACCATACGTGTTGTGCGCGTGCGTTATCCTCATTAGATATTCTCGAGACATTCGAAGTGCTATAGTATCTTTCTTTTGGTGAAAACTGACTTTTTGTTAGTTTCTCTCTCGAGTCAAAGTGTTCATAAGGAAAAACACATTTTCTCATTAGGAGCTTAGTTTTTTTCTCTTTCGATGCCATATGACAAGGAATTTTCAATTCTCTACTCAGTGAGGTACGTTAACTTTTCCGAAGAAGAGGCCATGAATCAAAATGAATCTCTAAACCTAAATTTGATTCGAAGTTCCTCAACATACTTAGTAAACGAAATATATTGCGGTACATGCCAGTCAAGTGACACTTTTATTAAAACTTTTATTGAAAGTCATTTTAGAAAAAGTTTTGCTTCAAACAATCCTTCGTTTAATTCTTTGTCTAATGAGCTTTGTGGAGCACCATTATTCAAAAAATCATTCGATAAACCCATAAATCTTACTCATTTTGCTCACTAATATCTATTTGAAAACAGTAGTTTCCGTCTTTCCAATTACGGAATATCAATGGCGAGTACCTTTACCTAATGTAGTAAAATTTCAAGTGTTGTGCGTGCAAAAACTGTATCATTTATTTTGTTATTAAAAATTGGAAGGTTACAGGCATATACCAATCAACGATTTTGAAGGTTTAAATCGTAAATTCTTCAATTTCAAACGGTCTCAATTAAAAATTATACAATTCCTAATATTTAACTTTTAAACCTAATTTAAAAAATGTCGAACACTGTATAGTTTAAGGCGCAACTGTATTATATTCGATCTACTCGCCTATATATTTCTTCGAGATATGATTATCTTGTTTATATTAACCTTACTCTGAAGAAGTGTGTGAGGTCTAGGGACCAGAGAGAAAGAATTAGTATGAAGAGAACTTTAACAGAGATATGTACTTGAACCTTTTACCCTTCGAATAAAACAAAATTTTTTATAGTTTTGTCCATATCATATTGATTTATTTATACGAAATGCTCGCCTTAATATTCCTCATTTATTAAGTGCAAAAAAAACATGGTCCTTCTAACCGGATTGATTGAAACTATAATTAGTGAATCAGTGTATCAACAAGAGTAATACCAAGTCAAACATTAACTAATCCATTCTCAAAAAGAATAACAATCAAACTACAGTGATCGATCACAGCTCTTATAAAAATCAGTGCAAGTGTTAGTGAGTCATTTCGATGCAACTGTACAAGAATTACTATTGTGTCACAAGTGCATTACACATTTAATTTAATGCTGGTTTTGGACATCATTGGACTCTCATTTAAGGAGCTTTACAAGTAGAACAATAAGGTCGACCTTTCATCAAACAATCAAAAAAAAAAAATAGTGCTTCAAATACAGCAGGGCAATGCGTTTATAAAACAGCCTATATCTGAGTGCTTACCAGGCAATTCAGTCTCTAGCAATTCAAATGGAGGCAATGCGTATAAAACACCTCATCTGCATGACATAGAGGCAATGCGTTTAAAACACCTCACGAGCAACACATAGAGGCAATGCGTTTAAAACACCTCACCAGCAACACATTGAGACAATGCGTTTAAAACACCTCGAGATCGTCTAGGCAGAGTCAAGGCAAAATTGGGTATGTACGTTTGTGGTCCTTATTAAAAAAGTGTCCGTTATTTCATTTATTTGAGTGCGTAGTTTATATTTATTTGGCGTTCTTACAAACATTTAAGTTTTATTGGGAAATAATTTTACTCATACTCTATTTCGACAATGGAGAACTTTGATCGATTAAGTATACTTTTACAAAAAAGTACAACAATCAGAGAACATGTAACTAGATTTAAGGAATTTCTAACACAGATTGACGAGAATGACCCTACTCAAATCGCTGAATTACAATTACGATGCAATTTAGTTCACACACATTTTTCAAAGCTCGATGATTTATATGACGAAATTCAATTGATTGATACGGAAACAGATCATAGTCCTGATAAAAAATCCATTCAAGATCTTTTCTTCCAAACCCTTGCGCAAGCTCAAAAATATGTTACACCTCTCTCATCACGATTTAATATTAGCTTACAAACAGAAAATCAAGACACGATTTCAAATCCGGGTATCGCAAACGGAACGGCTACATCTAATAGTAAAAGAAAATTAAAACTACCGCAAGCTGAATTACCGACTTTCAGTGGTAAGGTAGAAGAGTGGTTGTCATTCAGAGACACTTTCAACACAATGATCAATAACCGTGATGACATTAGTAATGTAGAAAAATTACAATATCTAAAATCCGCACTTAAAGATGAGGCACTACGTAAAATTCAAGTTTTTGCTATCACTAATGATAATTTCGATCGCGCATGGAATCTTTTACGAAAATCGTATGAAGACAAACGTACCCTCATTTCGCGTCATCTTAGTTTATTACTACGATTACCGGTTCAAGAAAAAGAATCCTATCAGGGATTAATCGCTCTCGCTGATGAATCACAACAGCATCTTCAATCATTAGCTTCATTGGGAGTAAATGTAAGTCATGAAATGATAGTCTCTATTATTGAAGAAAAACTTCATAAATCTTCTTTGGAAAAATGGGATGAAACAATTAAAAACGGAGAATTTCCAAAATTAAAAGATTTAACTGACTTTTTATATAGAACTGCAGCCCGCATTTCTGAACGTAAAAACTGTTACATCTAATAAATGTCCTCTCCGTACCGAGCCACATTATCTATCTAAATGCAGTAAATTCTTGGCGTTAACCGTTGAGGAACGTACCAAGGCTATATAAGATGCGCGTTTGTGTAACAATTGTCTACGTAATCATAAAACGAAGGATTGTAAATTCGGGACTTGTAAAAAGTGTGGGAAACGTCACAATACACTCGAACTCCAATAAAAGGACAGTTTCAGGAGTTGCTTCGCACTGCCCTTGAGACTAAAGCAGTACATTCGAAATGTAAACATTCAGCGACGTGTGAATCATTTCCTAATATTACGCAATCTCCGAACGTGAGTACGAACGTCAGTAACCGCGCACTGCGCCTTTATCTATACGCTTCTGGTATTTCACGCTTCTTTGCACACCGTCTCTCGCACCGCGAGCTGAGAAACTGCGGGGGCTAGCAGTCGGCCAGCAGTTCTAGGAGTCCTCAAACTGGATGGGATTATATGAGAGTTTGAGTGTACTTTAATTATTACACTTTTCCAATGCACAAGATTCGAACCAATCCAATGAATCGTGCCAATTAACGCCAGTCTCAGAAATGACTTCAAAGTCCCTAGTTTCTACATCAATGTCAACTAATGACAAGTGCGATAGTAGAAGTATTTGATAACAAGAAAAATCGAACTAAAGCACGACTATTACTTGATACTTGTTCAACCACAAATTTTGTAACAAAAAACTTCGTAAGGAAATCAAACATCCCGATGTCTGAATGTTCATTTTCACTTGGAGCTATAAACAACCTTACAACGGTTGTGAATGGTATGGTTTACATAACCTTCGAATCAGTTTATAATGAGTATCAGCGTACCCTCAATATTTCAGTAATTCAGACGAAACTGGTAAAAAATCAAAGGGGAACCGTTTATTTTTTACCAGATATTTTTCCCCCCGCTAAATTAGCCATAAATACGCTAAATTTATAAACTTCAATTGCAAAATAACTACATAATTCTTTATTTAAATTTCGGTACGCGTAGCTAAAGTCGTGAGGTAACGCTATTTGTAACGAAAATGTGTAAATATTGCATATCTCATTATCAAAAAAATCTTTTATTTTTAATGGTCTCGCGTGATCTCGTGAATAAACTACACCTTGCTACATGTGTCCAGTCTGTGTCTCTCAGAAATTCTTGGATGTTTTCGAACGTTTTGGGTGGTATTGTTACCTATACCAGTGAACATCCTCTCTCCCTTTCCAGTATATCCAATCTGAAACTCTTGGTATTTTGTTACATTTACCACCAATTTAATTACCGTGTTGATTGAACCTGTAATCATTGTATTCAATTAATTTTTTACTTCCATAAGTCGCGTGTATCAGCAAGAACAAATAATTTACGCAAATCATTTTTACATGCACCAATTATAATGTTGTGTATTCTCTTCCGGCATATATTTATCTTCCAAAAAGAGGAGTACTCAACCTCATTTCGTCAACAAGAATCGCAGGATTATATGATTATATCCCAGACCCTCCTCCAGATGGAAAAGTACCGAAGCACCAAAGTAACCGAAATATGTAACGTACTCTCGTTAACGAAAAAACGATAGGTACTTAATAGGCGCGTCCTTTAATTTTATATTCCGACATATTTTGCTGGAGATGAGTTTTTGAGCTTGTTGGAAGTAACCTTGAATTCTTTCCAATGCCTAGTGGAATATGCGAAGGGACCCCTGTGACTGGTCACAGAAATAATTAAGGTCACATCCTTAACACTTTCCGAAGTCTCATGGGAGGCGGGAGGGCACCCCTGTGACTGGTATCAGAAATAATATAGGTCATACCCCTAACCCTTTCCAACGTCCCGTGGGGGCGGGAAGGCACCTCTGTCACTAATAAAAGAAATAATTTAGGTCACGCCCCTACCCCTTTCCAACGTCTCGTGGGAGGCGGGAGGGCACCCCTGGGACTAGTCACAGAAATAATGTAAATAACACCTATAACCCTTTCCAACGTCTCGTAGAGGCGGAAAGGCACCCCCTGTGACTAGTCACAGAAATAATTCAGGTCACATCCCTACTCATTTCCAACGTCTCGTGGAGGTGGGAGGGGAACCCTATGACTGGTCACAGAAATAATGTAGCTCACACTTTCAGCCCTTTTCAACGTCTCGTGGGGGGTGGGAAAGCGCCGCTGTGTCTGGTTACGGAAAAAATGTGAGTCACACCACTAACCCTTGCCAACGTCTCGTGGGGGTGAGGAGGCCCCCCTGACACGAGGCACAGGAATAATGTTTGAGATATGTGTTTGGTTTGTTTTTCTCGTAAGAAATCCCCTATCGGAATTAACATGAAGAAAGTATGTAAATTTTAAAAAAGTAAAAAAAATCGATACAGAAACTATTCGAGATATCGATTTAAAACTTTGAGATTCGTGTTTCTTGCAACAAAACCTGTAGGAATCCGCATCAAAACTTTATCGCCACGAATATCGTAATCTTGCCTAGAGATGAAACATAACCTCCTTCTGTCACAAAGATCGCCCTTTTATTTTCTATCCCAGTATGTTTTGTCGCACAAGAATTTTCGAAAAATTCAAGCGCGAGATATAAAGATGAAAATAACTTTCATCTATCACAAAGATCACAAATATGCGTCTTTCCTTATCCCAGAGAAAAAAAATTGAAAGTAAAAAAAAAAGTGAGTCATCACTTCATTGAAATGTTGCTCATTTCTCAGATTCCAGGATATCCTCTATACTCTATAGTCTGCAATTCTACACGACCATGAAACAGCGTTTCACGTTAATGAACCCTAGTATCTAGACCAAGAATGGTTCTCGTTTAAAATTTGTCATGAAAATGACACATCACCGGTTATACATTATCGCATAGTGAATAGACAGAATATATTTATTTTCAGCAGAAATAAGATATAAACTTAAAAATCTCACTATTTCAAAAATGAATGAAAAATCAGGTTTGTTCACTCAGACTATATTATAAATTAATAGCCACTGGGCAGATCCAGCCTATAAGTTATTATTATTATAGTTATTATTAGCCCTAAACAGCAAAGGGTAATCAAACGGCATTTGGAGAAGCTTTTAAAATTGAAATTGTCAAGAGACAGCAAAAATCGCATAGAAAGTAAGACGTCGATCTGCAAGGGACTGGACCATAGAGAGTAACTGGACCGTAGAGAGTATAGAATGGAGCGAAACGAAGGACGGAAGATGGAAAGAGCGAGGCACAGGCAGACAATCTTCGTCCAAGGTCACCGACCGTTAGGCAGTAGCTGCAGCAGAAGCAACAGCACCAGCAACATTAGCTCACGGAATTTCTCTTTATTTTCCTTCCTCTCACCCACTCTTTCACACGCCGATCAATCCTCAACTAACACTAAATCCGATCCAACTCCCAACTTGTGTCATAATTTAGGAACTAATGCATCTCAGCGAGTACTATATGCTTAACCAAAAAAAATTGTGAAATGATAAAAATACACTGTAGAAATGGTTTTTCATGAAAACGCTATTTTATTGTTTTTCTCGAAAACTATGAGTTAAATCAACATACACCATGAATAAAATTTGTGCATATCACACTTCTTTAAATGATAATGAAAAAATATTTTCAAAAGTTTTATAACTATCAGAGATATGACATTTTTCATTTAAACACGGAAAATGTCAATTAACAACAAAACGACCAGAAAATTGTTATAAACACCCGATATATTCGGAATCAGGAGAACATTCTGCACAAAAATCAATCATCAAATCGTCAGGACCTAAAATGGACACAAACTCTCGTCTTCGGATCCCAGACTATATGGAAAGAGAATGTCCAAGCCCATGAAAGTTGACAATACTGTATAGTGTATATAGTATTAGTATAAATTAAGATGTTAGATTATTATTATAGATGACGTCTATTATTAAAGAATCGAAATAGAAGCAAAATCAGACCGAACGATACATATGAGATAGCGAGTGAGGCGATAAAAGCGTGGTGCGCTACTGCGTGCGTGTGTGTGTGTGTGTGTGTGTGTGTGTGTGTGTGTGTGTGTGTGTGTG
>JAUMHM010000072.1:15771487-15789818 GCA_032362435.1 Melikaiella ostensackeni
GAACTGCAATGTTCACGAAACGTCGACAAGATTCGTAGTTTTGCACACGATTGAAACCCGAAAACCTCTTTTCATCATAATGAATCATCGTGACAGCATTAAATCTATTATTCAAAAATGTTGTTGACGTACACTCAACTTTTTACTCTGACACTTTTATAATTTATTTATTTTTATTATTTATTCAGTAGTTCACTTTTTTATAGAGTTACATTTAAAAGAAAAGCAATTCAAAGTCATTTAACGTTTTCGCTAGATTTGGCTAAATTCGATAGAAAGCACTGGCTATATTAGAGAGAGGAAAGTGGCTAGATTTGAGAGGTGGTTTGATTTGGGAAGGTTACATTTGAGAGAATTGGATGTATCTATCACATAGTTACTAATGTTGTCAAAATACGTTGTTAATATCAGCTTTTCCGAGGGATTGAAATTGTTTCAACATACACTAGAATTACCTTTATCTTCAGTTGTGCCATCTGCAAATTCGATTCCATGCTTAGATGGGAAAACCAAAACTTTTGATTCAATCAATTTTTTTCTCATGTAATCAATTCTAGAAACTAATTTTTCAGATTGACAAGTTTTTTTCCCCTTCAGTTTGCCCGGGAGTATAAAAAGTTGCCTTACGACATTTGAATAAGTCCTGGATTTCTTCTGCCAGATTATTTAAGACCTGTTTCGACACTCTGAAAAGAAGCGTATGAATCTTATTGTATCCAATTCGCAATTGTAGATTTTTTGTTATCATAGTACGGCTTACGAGAAATGAAATAATCAAGTTTTATCATGTTACCCCAGTAAACCACAAAAGTTTCAAGATTGCCTTAGTGATATCACACGTGATATCTCTAAGGCATTTCCTAACTTATTATGATATTACCGTAATATCAATATATCACTGTGACATCCATGTGACATCGCTGACACTCCAGTTTTTTCAAAGGATTTTGACAAGAAACATTCTGGCGCTTGAAAATAATGTCGAGCTTCCTGTATATGTGCAATTTAACAAGAGATCCCATCATCGCGCCCGATAAATTATTGAAACTTTCATAATGAATTAGAATCAATTTTTCCTCGGAACTTGTATTCAAAAAAGCGCGTAGATTTTCTCGGGCAGGGGTAAACAAAGCTGAATGGATGCTTTCATTTTTTTGGCATTGAGAGCACAAAATGTGAAATGAATTATGATGAGTTGAGTTCTCTAAAGTCGGCGATTCGTCGACCGAGAGAACATGAAGATTTTGCTCTTCATTAGCATCATTGGGACGTAACTGGGAACTTTGATCTTTATTGGTGGATATGACTAGAAATGGAATGATAAATAAAATGTGAATGAGCAATATGCGTTTAGTTATATATCGGAAGCCAGTTAAAAAAAATCCACGTAGAATTTTCACGTGGTATTTTGGCGAAAAATTACCACGTAATAATTTCTGGAAAGAAATTTTCAAGTCTAAAAAGTGCAAAAAAGGTTTGGTGGACAAAAGTATTTTTTTACTTAACGGACTTAAATTTTTTTCAAGAATTACTAAGTGATAATTTCTTTTGGATGTACCACGTGGAATGACCATGTTCCCACCAAAATACCACGTGGAAAGTTCACATAGATTTTTTTCACTTAAGGATCAATGAAAAAATAAATGTCAATCCATGATAACTCTATGAGAAGTAAAAAAAAAGGAATGATGAGTGGATGTTATTTGCTTTTAGAATGATTGGACTCCATGAGTCAATGAAATATACAAGAAATTTTCAATTGCGACATAAATATAAATTAAAGATATGCTAAATCGTTATTTATTTTACTTCAGCATATATTTCTATGACTTTTTTAAAAATAACGTAATTTGTTTATTTATATGAATAAATTATTAACTTGGAGAATTACTCTTTTTTCACTGTAGTATATATTCAATTCGTTATGCATAGTGATTACTAACATATATTTCCAATGTATATCAGTAGTATATTTTGTTTTCTCAGACTTGTTCTATTTATTTACTTATTTATTTTTGAACTATTGATTCTAGTACACCTTGATAAGGAAAAATTAAAATATCAACATTCTTATATGCTTAATATTTATGGTAAAAATATCATTATATAGCAAAAATTTCTTGTAAACGAAATGTATTTGACACAAGGTAAGGTTAAGATCTTCAAACAATGCTAAAATGACATATAAACCGTCCTACCTGTATAACCGACGTTCCCGCAAGCTGCTGGAAAAACGACAAAAAAGACTGCCGGTCAACGGTAATTCGAGCTGTCATAAGAGCGATCACTGCAGTTCTAGACCGCAATGATCGCTGTCCACACACTAATGCTTACGGTTTCTCAATCGCTGTCTGAGACCGTACAGATTACTGTGCAAACCTGAGCCTTTACTGTCCGCATAGCAACCTTAGCTGTTTGTTACACTTTTTTGTTCACGAAGTAACTATCGCGGTGCGGACAGCGACCAGTACGGTATTTTTTTCTCCGTGTGGAGTTTTGCAAAAATACGCCCAATTTTAAAAAATCTTGTAAGATTTCAATATTTTCAGTTTTTCTAGGAGAAAATCTCATTTTTATAAACCAAAATAAACTAAAAATTTTTTTTTGATCTTTGCACTCAAAATTTACTCAAAAAAATGGAGAAGATTTTAGCAATTACAATGGCCAGACCATAAATTAAATGAAGATTGAAAAAATCTAAATTCTCAGTTTTGCAAAAATCACTAGCATTAATTTTTTTCGCAATCTATACATATGCCCGATTATTAAAAATCTTGTAAAACTGAAGTATTTTTAGTTTCTATAGGACAAAATCCAATTTTGGTAAACCTCAAAGAACTAAAATAATTTTTAAAAGCTTTGCAAACTATCTTGAAATTTTTTTGAGCCTGTAGAATCTTTCTCGCACTCAAACTTTACGTAAAAGAAAAATTGAGAAGACTTCAGGAATTAATTCTGGGTCTGAACATTTTAATGGCTAAAATCTTATTTTTTTAGGTAAATTATGACTGTGATAACGCATGACGTTTCTACATGCTCGAAAAAATTAAGGATAGTTTGCACAGCTACTTGAAATTATTTTAGTTATTATTGAAGTTTGTAAAAAAATTGAAAAAATAGCAATTCTTGCAAAACTCTGAAAATTACGAATTTTTTAAACTGATATTGCTTCGCAGAACCTCAGGATATTGATCAATCTACACTGGAACCCCACTAGAGAGACCGTGACGGGAATACCCTCAATGGCCTTCATTCTAGCTCGGGGTTCTCCAAACCATAAACAATCAGGGACGTGTGAACCATTTCCTAATATTACGCAATCTCTGAACGTGAGCACCCGCGCACTGCGCCTTTGTCTATACTGCTGGTATTTCACGCTTGGTTAAACACCGTCTCTCGTCCCACGAACTGAGAAACTGCGCGGGCCAGCAGTTATAAGAATTCCTAACCCGGGGGTTCCAGTATATTTCAAATTTTACAGAGATTATAAGGGACCCTAAATGGAACTTTTCAGTGCTAAACTATTTTTTATTTCAATTTTTTTTTTTTTCGACCCGCTACCTACTGCTCATTCTGTATCAACTGATTTCAGGGGATGTTAAAGGAATTCAAGAGCATTGAAGAGAATACTTGTGAATTAAAGTGACTTTAAGTCACTTTAAGTGACTTCAATTTACTTCAGATATTTCAGGAGACTTCAAGTGAATTCAGATACGTTAGGAGACTTCATTGCAAGTGTACACCTGGCTTCACGAGTTGCCAACCCCTCGAAGAATTCATATTTACGTTCGATACATCAAAAAAATATCCAATTATCATGTTCAACGCTTAAATTTGAAAATTACGAAGATATTAATTTCAAATTATTCAATTTTGAACGTTTTGAGCAAAAATTGTATTTTTTATTTGAAAGTAAACGATTAAAAATGAGACTTAAAAATTAAAATTGCCAACTATTAACAGTTAAAAATTTGAGGCTTTCGAAAGTCAACGATTTTAGAATGAGACATTGGAAACTAAATCATTTAAAATTAGAAAATGTTAAAAACTGAACATTTCGAACTCCTTTAAAATTTGAAGTTGTATTAATATTAAACGAAAACATTAGAAATTTTTAGAATTTCTAATCGAACGATTCCAAAATTTCATGTGATATCAAGTAACATTTAAAATGATTTCATAAATGCATATAGGTTTTTCTACTAAAAATTTAGAAAACGCCAGGTCAGTGGCCGCCCTGAAAATACATCTAATTGATAATAACAGATATTTTAGGAAAAGGATATTCTCAAATAAGTGACACAATTATAATGGCACAACATGTATTAAAAAACGAACATTTTTACAAAAATGGTCCTCGGTCCAGAACGTAGGAAACGTAGACGACATGCCTAGCTTAAATGACAAAGTCTTTATACATTATCGTACATCTTACAAGCACTCAAGCTACAAAAATCCGTCGACGTTCGTTCGCTGAATATATATATCAAAATCGTTCGTTCACGTAAACATCAGAATTTATGCTCTTAAATGCCTCTTATTTATTCTTTACACACAAAAACTTGAACCAAACAAGATGCGGACGTAGACAAATCCTATCACCAATACTCTTGAAAATATCAAAAGAAACAATTAACAACCTTTCAAAATTAAAGTCAAGAACCCTGAGCTATTATCCAATTTTTGATGTCTAATGTCTCGATCAAACAAAGCAATCAATCACGTCCATTTTCAATATCTTGAACGATTCCAATCATTGAGAGTAAGTACAAGTAACAGTTTTCATTTTTCGGCTAATAAATATTTTAATGAATATTTTGGACAAAAATAAAGTTGTGAAACGCACGAAATTGATTTATTATTCTCGAAATAATTCTTATTAAATGTAGGTTTTCATTTAGATAACTTCTTATTGACGAAGAGAATTACTTTTTATTTTCTTTTTTGACATCTTTAGCAAATCTGTTGCTTTTCTCCAGTCTCGTGGTGCTTTCAGTCGTGTTTTTCGTATCGACTAGATGCTTTTTCTTCTGATGTTGCCTCTGATGACTAACAAAAGTAAATCCATGACATCTTCTTTTCTTGAGATTATCTATAATATTCAAAGCAAGCTCCGGCAGCAATTTGGTAGCCACGAAATTACTAGTGCCTCCACAAAATGAAATTGTTGGACTCTCTATTTCTTCCACAAGATATGGAATTTTTTCCCGTTTTTTATCAATTATCGACAAAGATGGCATATAAATCTTTTGTTTCGTAAGATCTGAAAGGCTTTCGATAATTTCCTTTGAGGGCTTTTTCATTCGTTTTTCACCATGTTCTTTTGACTTCGGTTTTTTACTATCCTGAGTGAGATCTACATTTGAAAGCTTTTGTTTTTTACGTTCTTGAGGAAGATCCAAAAGACCTTCAATAACTTCTTCAGGTAGTCTTTTAATACTTTTCTTATTTCCATTTTCTGCTTTCGTTTCTGATTTACATTTTTTCTTCTCTTTAAAAATTTTCTTTTCTTGATCTTTTATTTCTCTTTCACGACCTTTAATACCCTTTTCTTGATTTTCAATCCTAATTTCCTGGTCTTTCATTCTTCTTTCTTGGTCTCGTATCTTTATTTCCTGTTCTTTGATATCTTTTTGTTGATTTCTAAACTCTAAGAGTTCGTCGTGTCTTACCTTTCTGTGTTTCTTCTGTGGGTCAACAACTTGCAACTCAAACTCGGGAACTTCAACTTCAGTATTTTCCTTTCTTCTCTTTTTCTTCTTATTATCTAACAGTTCACTCGACGCTTGTAAATCAAACTGAGGTATTTCAGTAGGTATTTGCACTTCCTTTGTTTTCTTCCTCTTCTTTTTGAGTTCAACAACAGGAAATTCTTCAACTTTTGTTGTTTTCTTTTTCTTGTCCTTCTTATTCTTTTTTGGTTCCACTTGTTCTTCGTCGACTTGAGGTATTTCTTCATTCAAAGCATATTTTTTCTTCCTTTTCTTCTCTCCTTTTGCTTTATGAGTAATAAACTCTTCATTCTCTTTCGCTTCCTTTTTCTTCTTTTTTCTCTCTGAAACATCGAGTCCTATTTTCTTTTCAGGTGCTTCAGAAAGAACTTTATTCCTTTTCTTCTTCCTTTTCTCCGACACTTCTAGTTCTATTTTCTCCTCAGACACTTCAGAAAGACCTTTATCCTTTTTCTTCTTCTTCTTCTCCGGTACTTCCAATTCTATTTTCTCCTCAGACACTTCAGGAAGAACTTTATCCTTTTCCTTTTTCTTCTTCCTCTTCTCCGGTACTTCCAATTCTATTTTTTTCTCAGGTACTTCAGGAATTAATTTATTCTTTTTCTTTTCTTTTTTAGGTTTAACTTTAATCTTAATTTCATTTTCTACTTCCTTCTCCTCTTTTTCAGCCTCGACGTTTCGATTCTTTTGCTTCTTTTCCTCCTTAACAATCTCTACCTTTAGTTCTGGCTCTATTTGCTTCTTAATTTTCTTTTGCTTTTTCTTCTTATTCTTCAAACTATGTTCCCTCTCCTCTACCTCTTTCCTAACTTCGGACTCTTTTTCCTTATTTCGTTTCTTATTTTTCTTCTTAAGCGAATCATTCTCTTCCCTTTCCTCTATCTCTACGCAAACTTCAGTCTTTTCCTTATTTCGTATTTTCTTCTTTTCCTTTTCATTCTGTGAATTTTTCTCGTCCCTTTCCTCTAGCACAAAATTAGTTTCAGGCTCTTCTTCCTTCCTCTTCTTCTTACTCTCTGAATGTACCTCTTGCCTTTCCACTTCTTTCATTGCTAGCATTGATTTTTTAATTTTCTTCATGTACTTTGGAAGTTCTACATTTTGTTGATCTGAACTGTTAGCTTCAGAATCTGAACAGGAAGATTCATAGACTACAAGATTCGCATCATCGTTAACAATGGAATCCATTAATGAACCTTGGTCCTCCAAATCCGAACTTAAAACTTCAGTTTCCGAACTTCTGCATCCGTCCCCGGTAATATCATCTACATGGGAAACTTTTTTTCCTGGCAAATTATATTCCATAGCTTCATCGGTATCAATAGACGAGTCTGTATTTTCATCCTCGCTACTAGTGGAATTATTTAAAAAGGCAGGAAGAAAACTATGAGTTTTTTCACTTTTCATACTTTCTTTTTTAAGTTTCATTAATTCTGGCTTCGATTTCATCGGTAAATCAGGCTTCGATTTCAACGGCAATCGGTCCTTATCAATCTTAGGTTTTTCTTCCGAAAGATTCGAAGGACTTTTTCTTTCCTTCTTCCCAATTTCGGTAGCTTCTTCTTCTCTTTCTTCTTCTACTCTTACTTTCCCTTTAACTTCTTTCTCTACTTTCCTTTCACCACCCTTTAAAGTTTCAAGGGGAATTGCGGTTCTCAAGATTTCAATTTTCGTCACTACTGGACCATTCGTTTTTTTTCCTCCGCCTGAAATCGGCGAACTTTCCTCAGATTTCGAGCTTCTTCGATTTTGAGGACGTTGATTCTTCACTGGAGATATTTCGGGTTCCTCCTCGTCGATCTGCGAATCCAAGTCAGTAGATCTACTAAGTTTTTTCAAAGGAGATTTTTCAAATTTCTTCTCTGGAGATTTTTGTAAAGTGTCGCTCGTGAGACTTTCATTCTTTTTCGGCGAATGGCGAATTCGTTCCATGAATTCTACAGACAGTCTCTTAACCAGACTTCTAGTGTTTGACTGTGGTTCATCGCTTCTCTCTTTCTCAACTTTCAGCCTATCATGATCTAAAATCAAAATAGAAGAATCGTCAAATGTCTTCTTGCTACTTTCCAAAGGTTCAACATCTTCGGCGTCTTCTTCGTCGAGCAGAACGAGATCGTCCTGAGATTCCCCTTCCAGATTCAACGGATTTTTCATCCGTCGTGAAGAACTGAATTCCTCCTCGGTGATGTCCTTGAAAAGACTTTCAAAATCCTCTTTATCGTCCGTCTGCTTTCTGGGTGATCCTGTAACAATAGAAGATCCTCTATTTTCAGGTGCGGAAGACATGCGAGTTTCAAAATCTACTAGTTTGACTAACGATTCGTCCTTTTCCTTCAACTCAATTTCTTCTCTGCACCCGTCCTTCAGTTTTATAGGCTCTGTTTCTTCTGAGCTTACAGTCTCCAGTACTTCTTT
The DNA here is from genome assembly GCA_032362435.1 of Melikaiella ostensackeni. Classification (NCBI taxonomy): domain Eukaryota; kingdom Metazoa; phylum Arthropoda; class Insecta; order Hymenoptera; family Cynipidae; genus Melikaiella; species Melikaiella ostensackeni. Next base: position 15,779,635 of record JAUMHM010000072.1, read on the forward strand.
TAACTCTGGACTCTCCATTTCTTCTTTCAATTTAAGAATCTCTGATTCATTTTTCAATATCAGAGCCCTTAATTCCTCTTTTAATTTTAGAGACTCTCTTTCTTTTAATTGAAGAGCCTTTATTTTCTCAATCGTTTCTAGAGCCTCTGTTTCTTCATCAGTAGACTCGTTGTCATCATCATTGTACCCGAATTCGAATCCCATAAGATTCCTTTCGACAGATCCATTGCTCAGTCGCTGTGCGGGGGAAATTGACTTTTCTTTTACTCTTTTTCTCAATTTTTTAGGACTTTTTTCTTCTAGAGCTTCTTTCTGAAGTTTTGAATTTTCATGATCAACCTCAGAGTCTAAATCTTCATTCTCGCTATTTTCTCTAGATTCGGAAGCAACATCTGGAGTTTTGTTTCCAGATTCGCTCAAAGTTTTGCTTTCAGACTGAAGGCTCAATTTTCTAGAACTCACTTCCTCATGAGATTCTGACAAAGACTCTAAAAATTCATCGTCAATCACATAATCAGAACCTTCTTTCTCGCAGTTTTTTCTCGATGCTGAAGATACAATCGGGGGTTGGTTTTCAGATTCACTCGTGTCTATACTTCCAGATCGAAGACTCAATTTTCTATAACTTACTTTCTTATGAGATTCTGACGAAGACTCTAAAAATTCATCGTCAATCACAATATCAGAATCTTCTTTCTCGCTGCTTTTTCTTGATGCTGAAGATACAATCGGGGGTTGGTTTTCAGATTCACTCGTGTCTATACTTCCAGATCGAAGACTCAATTTTTTATAACTTACTTTCTTATGAGATTCTGACAAAGACTCTAAAAATTCATCGACTATCACAATATCAGAATCTTCTTTCTCGCTGCTTTTACTTGATGCTGAAAAAACAATCGGGGAATGGTTTTCAGATTCACTCGTGTTTCTACTTTCAGATGGAAGACTCAATGTTGCAGAACTGTTCTTGGGAGATTGTGGCAGAGGATTTAAGGGCTTATCGTTTATCTCAATATTTGAATCTTCTTTCTCGATGAATTTTATTGAGGTAAAAGCAATATCTGTAACCTCACTTTCTGATTCGCTCGCCTTCTTGCTTTCAGATTGAAGACTTAAATTTCCGGGACTCCATTCTTGTTTAGGAGATTGTGACAAAGACGCTAAAATTTCAGTTTTTAATTCGCTTTCAAAATTTAAATTCCCAGGACTCTTCTCTTCTTCACAAAATTCTACCACAGGATCTAAACTTTCAACTTTCTCAACTTTATATTTTATTTCATGGCTATTTTTTCTGGATAAGGAAGCAGCATCCGGTATTCCGTTCTCTGAGTCGCATTCAAATCGAAGACTCAAACTTACAGGACTCTCTTCTGCAGGAATTTCTGCCAAAGCCTTCAAAGTTTCAAGTTCAGATTTTTTTTTCTCACTACTTATTCCCGATTGAGAAGCAATATCTGGAGTTTTAAAGCTTTCTTCTTCTACCGATTCAGATATTACGATATCAGAATCGAACTTCTCGTTGAGTGTATTTTCTAGCTTCTTCGGTGAAATTGTAACAGTAGATCTCTTAATTGGAGAGTTTTGATTAGATGTTTGAGGGCTTTTAAAAAAAAGTGGATCATAAATAATTGTATCATCGCTGTTACAAGAAGCTTTGGAGCTGGATATAATTGAGCTGGGAGAGCTTTCATGTTCCTCTTCAGAAATTTTTGCGGATCTTTCTTGCAGCGGAGTTTGCCTTTCTGTTACTGATTTTCTGAGTGTGATAGTACTCTTTACGATGACATTCTCTTCAGGTTCTTTGACTTCAACTTCCATTATACTTTCTTCAAAGTCTGTAGCTGATTTTTCCACAGGAGAATTTTCAACTTGCTGATTTTTAATATATAACTTGCTTGTCTGATCATTTTGTGAGGGAGATGCAACACTATCAGCCTGACTATAAAATGAGTTTGTCCTTTCTTTTTCGACAGATGAAACTATTTTTTCGTCTTCTTTTTCAATCGGAAAAGACCAATACACCTGTTCGTTCCAATCTACGAGAGAAACGTCGATGTTATCTTCTATGTTTTCAAATTCTGCTGCATCGTTTGTTTTTGATTCTTCTGATTTAGAAACTTCTGTTTTATCTTTTTTATCTGCAACATCTTCGGATTCTTCACATGTTCTTCCTGTTTCGGAATCTTCTTTTCCTACATCTTTTCTTGCTTCAACCTCCTTCATTTCTTCATCATTTTCAGCATCAACAGACAAGCTGTACCTCTTCTCTGGAATCAAAGTCTTCAACAAATGCACCTCCTCGTTCTTCTTCACAAAAGATGGCGAAACTTTGTGCTCCACATCTTCTAAAATATCTTGCAACACAACAACAGCATTTCGACTATGGATATTTTCCTTTCCTTCAGATTTCTTATCACAAACTTCTAACCCTACGTCACCTTCCTCGTCCTCTGAATGAACGAGTCCAGAGTCTTGCGCACTTTTATTCCTCAAAAAATGTTCAGCAGTTGAAAGTTTGTCTTCCTTATCCTGAGATAACTCACACACATCAATTTCGTAATCACTATCGTTTTCGTGCGGATCGGTAGGTTTTTTATTTTCCTTCTCAGAGGAAATCCAACGGTCAGTTGCAGTTTTGTCGATGGAGATAAAAAATTCCTTGGATTTCCAAGCTTTATTTTGAGAAGTGGTTTTGACTTCGTCAATTGCCATAACGGAAGTATCTATAGATGAATCTTTAAGACTGTGCCCATTTTGAGGTTGAATGATGATTGAATCTTCGCTTGACTCGGGTTTGAAAGTTTTTGGAGTTCGTGCTAGTGAAGTAAGCGAATTTCCCTTTTCAGTATTTGTTAGTTTATTTTCGTCACAGCCATTTTTTCCGGGAGATGTATTGGTGTCAGTAGACAATTTTGGGTCTCGGGACGAAGCTTCTGTAGAACCGACCACAACCTGGCCTCGTGAATCGGCAACCTCGATCTTTTCAAGCATACTTTCTCTGGATGATTCCTCATCTGACAATCGTAATTTACAATTATAAAGGGGATTAATAACAATTTTTATACTATGCTTTCGTAAAAAAAAACAATAGCCTTTTCTGATATTTGTTGAACTAAAATTTACACGTACAGCAAAGCAGGCTTCAAAAGGTACTAAAAAAGTGAAAGGACAAGAGGAGAAAATTGTAATTGAAAGTAAAAATTTTTTTGTTTAAATGAGATATTAAGCATTTTGAATCAATTTTAAATTATTCTAGAAATTCAGGGTTTCTAAAAGATCTAGAAGACCTGGAAAAGTCATGGAATTTTAAAGAACAAAAAAAATGGATTGAATTTTTTTAGTCGCAATTATTTCAAAGTCTTAATAATTCTTTTAGCACTATGCCGTAAAGTTTAAATTTGTAAATTGATACGAATTGATTTTTTTACTAATAAAAATAGTATGAATATAATTCTAGAATTTAAAAAAATAGATAATAAGTGGCGTCCATGTCAAGTGATCACAAGAATTTTCGTGCTTGAATGGGATTTGCGAGAACTCAGTGTAATCAGTCCTTTACTAGTGAAGAAAAATCACAATGAATATTTCTGCGAATTTCCAAAAAAAGCGAAGATATGGGACTTTGAAATTTTGTGTACCTTTTTTTTGGAAACATATCTTTGGTCTAATTAACCGATTTAGCTTTTTGAGCACTCAAATTTTTGTAATAGGACGTACTTTCATACAAAAAACTCAGAAAAAAAATTTGGACTCTTTTTTGCAAACTAAAAAAAATCGCTTTTTGAAAATACTGCATTATTTATTTCTATTTTTTTGCCAAATGAAGGTCTACATGTGCTTTATAAGTTCTTTAAATTTCATCGTGGGCCAGCTAGTAGTTTAGGAGAAATAAATTCAAACGCAACATCCTGCATGACGAAGTGTATTACAACGGTTGGCCGCACTGCGGCTTAGTTCTTGTTTTAGTGGTTCTTAAAACAGTTGCCACATTAAAATCTTCTGAATTAGAATAAAGTTTCGTCTTTCCTTCTGTCTTGGAAATTGGAATGACCGCGTGGATTTACTGCGTTCCATCAATCGTAATGGAAGTCGTGAATCGTTCACTTAATAAATTTTCTTCCGCTTCACATTCTTCACTACTGCAGAACTCTACATAAATATCTGTGAAATTTAACTTAGCCCGTTGAAACATTTCTCGAGGATTAGTGATTTGATTATCGTACGGATTTTGCAGGTTTGCTACGACAGTTGCTCTTTTAAAAATACCTCCCATAACAGCGCAAGGTCCTTTACCATGGGAAGTTGCATGGAAGCTCCATTTGCCTGTACAACCAAAATCTTCCTCGTGGTATGTTAAATTAACAAAATTCTTGCGATGTTTGTATTGTGCTGCTGCTTGTTTCATTCCAATAATTCCTGTTTCGCGTAAAAAGACTATTAATTTTTTCTGAGAGACGTACAGCAATCGTTATATGTTCTTTTATGAATGATATAACAGCGTAGCTAATGTGTTTCAATTCCTCTTCACGTGTATGATAGTAAACCACAAAATGATGAATAGTTACTTGTGTTTTTGACCAGTGATGTCCTTGTGAAAAATCTTGATGATCAATACAAAATATAGTATAGATCAAAATAGTATCAAAAGTATAGATCAAAATAGTGATTTTTTGCAGAATTTAGAAGAATAAGAAGCTTACCTACTTTTAAATTAGCTTTTGTGCCTTTGAGATGCAAACTTTGTTGTTTTGCAATAAAATCGTGTCGAAGAAGTTTCTTCATATGGTCACTTCAGAAATCCACGAAATCATCTACTGGTTGAATTACAGTTCCTAGATCAGATCGATCTGTGGTAAACCATTGTTTGAACGTGATTTGTTCAATGAAATTAGCTGTGTATGCTTTCTGTAATAGAACCTTCAGATTGTCATTACCCGAGCAGCTTTCACATTCATTGAAATAACACTGGATTTGAGCAGGATTGCGAATCGATTGAGCTACCCAATGCTTGGGAGTTGCAAATGGCAAAGAATTAGATTTGACTAATTCTGCAATTTTTCCACCAAAAAACATAAGTTTCGCATTTTGGTGGGAAACGCAAACGCAAACATTGTGGGTGCCACTTGTTCCAGCTAAGACACACTCTTTTGGTCTTAACTCTGCAAACTTTGAGAATCCAACTTTTTCATTTAGATGAGTATTTTTAAAAGCCACATAAAGTTCTCTTAAATTGTATAAGACTAAACGCTTTTGAACTTTGGTTTTTTCTTCATTATTTTTAACCGATACACAATCATTTTTACTTGGCATTAAATGTCTATTTTTGTCATCTCTATAAAAATCTTTGACGCACATTACTGTTTCATTCAATAAAGTTTTTCCCGCTTTTCGATCAGGAGAAGACAAAAACTCCTCCAATTCTATTAATTGCTCAGCTTTACGATCCATACGATCGGAAGAACCAAATACAGATTTTATCTTTCTAATTGGCCATGTTTTCGGTAAAATGGTCAAAATTTTAATTTGCTCCCTTTTGCTTGACTTAGCTTTCTCAAAGTTATCATTCGAATGACTTACAATTATATCGTCTTCATTTTAGAAAATTTATCCCTTCACCTCCAAGAATTCGCAACAAAGTATTTAGTAATAGAATGGCTTGCCTTTCGTCTACGTTTGACAATTCAATATCACTCAGAGAAGAAAAATCAGTTTCAACATCTATGTCGATTTCATCTTCATTTAAGTTAAAATCATTATCTGCGGTTACAATAGAAGCACAAGGAGTTTGCCCTTGAGATAACTTTTCACGGTATTCGCTGCAAATGAAATTCTTCTTGGTAAGAAGTGGAAATTTGTCACAAATACTTTGTGAAACATTTCTCAGATTTTTTCGCATAAAATTATGATAAGATTTGTCAAAAGGAGTGTTACATTGTCTATTAAAAGGCATTTTTAAACAAACTAAGACTAAATTTTAGTAAAAAATACAGTAAACAAGGAAATAGATATTTATCGATAGTTAAAGAACAAAATCTTAGAATGCTGTTATGAATGCAGTCGACGGTATTCTATATCTATAAACAAACAACGATTGAATACCAATCAAAAACACTTGGAAATTGATTCAATTGTCATGAACAGAATCGCATGATGATTTGTTTTAGCTAATATCGAGAATATCAAATAAAACGAACTCGTTTCAACGCTTGTACTTCACGAAGTGGTCAAGTCTGCGGACAAAACGCTAATGTGATGCACGCCGCTTCACCATTCAGGTTCACGCGTGTTTTTTGCGAGTATAAATACAAGTGGAAAACAGTTGCGAGTCGCAACAATGTGACAACGATGCGAAACGCGAACAGAACCGGCCCCACCGCGCCACGGCAGGCGGCCTCTACGTTATCCCGCGAAGATTCGACGTGCAGGATGTTGCGTTTGAATTTTTTTCTCCTAAACTACTGGCTGGCCCACGATAAAATTTGCAGGACTTGTAAATTCCATGTACACCTTCATTTGACAAAAAATTTTTAAAAATAAATAAAAAATGTAGTTTTTTCAAAACAGCAATTTTTGTTTTTTTGAGTTTGAAAAAAAGAGTCGAACCTTTTTTTTGAGTTTTTTTATATGAAAGTACGTCTCATTACAAGAAATTTGAGACCTTACGAAGGTAATCAGTTAATTAGAACCAAAGACATGTTTCCAAAAAAATGTACAAAAAATTTCAAAGTCCCATATCTTCGCCATTTTTGGAATTTTTCGAAATTTTTTGTAGATTTTCTTCACTACCAAAGGATTGATTACACCAAGTTATATGCGAATCCCATTTAAGCAAGAAAATTCTTGTGATCACTTGACATGGACTTCACCAGGTATGGTTGTCTAGTTCACCGCACATGACACTTTTCCTTCGTGTGCCTGTGTTATCTACACTACAATTGAATTTTCAACTCGGAAATATTATTTTTAACAAAAAAATTAATTTTTTAGGAAAAAGTTGCATTTCCAAATAGAAATGATCAATTTATTATCAACGAGAACAGCTGATTTTTTAACCAAATAGTTAAATTTTCATCCAAAAAGATGAATTTTCTACCAAGAAGATTAATGTTCCACCAAAAAAGATGAGTTTTTGACAAAATATATGAATTTTCATCAAGAATGTTGAATTTTGAAGCCAAAAAACGAATTATCTACAAGAGAGTTAAAATTTCAACCTGAAAATATTATTTTACAACAAAAAACTGAATTTTTTACCACATAGTTAAATTTCCCAAAAAAAGAATTAATTTTTAACCAAAAATGAAATTGTTAAAACAGGTCTAAAAATTAATTTTTAGCGAAAAAATCGAATTTTTTACGAAATAGTTGAATTTTCAACCAAAGAAATGGATCTTCAACTAATAAATTGAATTCTTAACAAAATACTTCAACTGTTAAAAATTGAAGAAAATTGAAAATTCATCTGTTGATAATTTAATTTTTAATTTTCATGACTTCTCAACAATTAAGAATTCAAGGAAAAAGCAAATATTGAATGAGAATTGGAGAAAATTGCATTTTCAGCAGTTGAACATTCAATTTAGTTAAATTTCCAGCTGTTGAAAACTCAATTTTCAATTTTTAGAATTATTAGTTTTCTTCAAATTTCAACAGTTGAGAATTCAAGGAAGAAGTGGATTTTGAAAGAAAATTGAATTTTCAGTTGTTGAAGATTTAACTTTTGAAGATACAACTGTTGAAGATACAACTGTTGAATATACAACTGTTGAAGATAGAACTGCTTAAAATTCAACTGTTGCAATCAAGTGATCTGATGAGAGTGATATGCATAATTCGACATATATGGTAGTCTGGTATAATTTTCACCCCACCGTCCACGAGCTGGGCTGCAGCCAAATGCATGACGGGGGGACCCACAGCTTAAGGTGGAATCCGAACCACCAGAACCTCGGTAAAAGTACACGGAAAAATTTCCAGAGGTACCGGCCCAGGGATCGAACCCTGGACCTCTAGCAGGAAGTCCGAGCGCTTAACCATCTGAGCCACCGAGGCTCTTTATTATTATTATTATTATGAGAAAAATTATATCTCAGACTTAAGATGGTTATAGCCCAATATGTCGAAAGCACTTTTTGATTTGGATATTTGTACCAAACTAAATATATTGCACGGGGCTATCCCGGTTTATATCATCAGTCACGGACACATTTTGGTAATGCAATCAAGTGATCTGATGAGAGTGATATGCATAATTTGACATATTGGGTAGTCTGGTATAATTTTTACCCCATCATCCACGGGCTGGGTTGCAGCCAAGTGCTGGACGGGGGGGACTACAGCTTAAGGTGGAATCCTCGCGTTCTTCAGCTGTAATTTTGAATTTTTAGTTTTTTTTTCATTTGATTTTCTATGGCTAAAAGCATAATTATTGTTCATGAAAGTATGACGAATGACCTTGACTGGTATTTTGTACCACAAAAAAGTGCAGCAAAGGAAATTTTGATTAAAGAAATGCTTCGAAAAGTATCGTGCCGTCAGACTACAGACGTAATAACCGAACATGTCACTTGAAAGAAAGAACACGGGTAATTCCATAATGAAATAATAGATATCAAGTTCCTATAAGTAATTTTCATGAAGAAATTGAACAATATATATTTCAAAAATATTTTAAATAAAATAACATATAGAAGTAACGAATGAATTGTTGAGAATGTATCAAGGAAGAAATTAGCTATGGATTTGATAGTACGCGCGATTAGGGTGGGGTATAATGAATAAAGTGTTTTAATGATTCTTGGTTTTTTATTTTAAAGCAAACAATTGTACATAAGTCGTGTTAGTGGAGGTGACATAGTCTATTTACAAGCTAGTAGTATGTTGTTCTAATAAGGTCCTAAATGAGTTGATATATTTTCACTAAATAATTACAACTTTTCCGCACCATAAAATTAGTGAATATTTTCATCAATATCAACTTGGAAATTTTTCAGTGATTTTGAGATACTGCCTTTTTTTGTAATTAAGTTAGCAGAATTTCACTATTCATTAGAAAAATGCAAAAAGTCGAAAATTGCTAAAACAACGTCTGTTTTTCTGAAAATCAGAATTCTTAAATTAGTTCGCGGAATTTTATTCATAAGTATGTCAATCAATTGAAATTTCCCTATACACGATTAAATTCATAAATAACAATTAGTATGAATAAATAAGCAAGGACATTCTGAAAAAATTGACTGTGATGGTGATCAAATATAGGTAATTACTAGCATATACCCTATTTGTAAATTGTTTTTAATTTGATTGAATTCTATAGCAAAATTAACACTAACAATCTAAACAAATTTATTTTCAATACTTTCCTTTTTATTCAGAAAAATTGTCACTATAAATATAAATTAATTTATAAGCCATACAAATGGTATCAAACTCTTAATATGTGCATCTAAATTGCGCCCCAGCCGGAGCTTTTGGACCTCGTGCATGATCGTAAAACATGCTCCTCCAATTCATAATGGGTCCACATGAAGTTACATGCGGCATGTCTTTCTTGCGACTTGTCTCCTCTGCGGCATACAGTGCGAAAAAAGTACCTTTTTTAGATGAAAATAGCCCAAAAAAAAAAATTCTGATAACATGAATGGCTTTCGATTTAATCGTGAAAAATATTACACAAACTCAAAAGTGTTAAGTTTTCCAGAAAAACTATGGAATGTAAGACAAGAATGTTCCTAAAAAATTGTTCATTCAAAAACAATCTACAAAATCACTTAAAACCATTCTTCTATAAGACGTATAATTTTCATTTTAACCGCGATAACGCTCTTTGAAGATTAAAAGTTTGCATTTTCCAGCCAAAATATGCGACATACGAAAATAGTCCAAAAGATGAATTGTTGCGTTTGAGAAGATATAAAAAATCGTCTTTAACAAAAAAAGTTTAACCAGGAAATTTTCCTTCCTAAAAAAGTCCTACAAAATCTCTTTTTAACATTTGTTGACAGAACTCGCTGAGTTTCTATTGAGGATTCAAAATGTTTTTGAGGAATGAAAATTTCAAACTAATTTAATTATATAATTTATTATAGAATTATATGAATACATATGAAAAATCGAACCCGAAGCGCGAGTCTTACATTGAGAATGTGATCATTAAGACCGATAGAGTCCTAAGTAAATTAGTT
>JAUMHM010000072.1:15797356-15814373 GCA_032362435.1 Melikaiella ostensackeni
AGTAATCGATACAAGAACATCAAAATATGAATTAATTAATTACCCTGGTCGATGAAATAACATCAATATTTTAAATTGTTTATAACTATCTTCTATTCAGAGTAATGCTAGACAGTTGCAATTTTTTTTTAAATTGTGTACTTTTTGTCCACTTTTAACTTAGTGAGGTAAAATTATTGCAATTTCACAAACATAATTGTTTAAACAATTTATTATCGTTTAACTATCTTCTCTTAGTGTAATACTAGAAAGTTGCAGTTTTTTCTGAAATTTCTTACTTTGTTATTATTTGTTATGAACAAATAATAAATGAACATAAACAAGAATCACTTTTAAATAATCTCTTTCTTTTACAAAAGGTGCAGAAACAGGTTTTCGGACTATTGCGGAGTCTCTGAATCTACGGGCACTTCACCAAAGTCTCAGTAACTACTTCAAGGAAAAGTTACATTCAATATGATTCATATAGAAAATATGAAGAATATTTCAAAAATCTGTTTTTATTTCTGGAAAATTTATCCACAAAAAAGAAAGAGATTGTTTTAAAAATGATTCTTGTTGATGCTCATTTATTATTTGTTCAAAACTACAAAGTCAAAGAAAAGCTGAAGATTTCAGAAAAAAACCGCAACTTTCTAACATTACTCTACGAGAAGATAGTTATAAACAATAATAAAAAGCTTAAGCAATTATATTTGTTAACTTACATTAATTATTACGTCACTAAGTGAAAAGTAAGAAATTTCGGAAAAAACCGCAACTATCTAGCATTACTCTAAAAGAAGATAGTTATAAACGATAATGAATTGTTTAAACAATTATGTTTGTTAAATTGCAATCATTTTACCTCACTAAGTTAAAAGTGGACAAAAAATTTGAAAATTTCAGAAAAAAGCCGCAAGTTTCTAGCATTATTCTAGAAGAATATTTTTATAAATAATGATACATTGTTTAAAGAATTATTTTTGTTAACTTTAATTGATTATTGCCTCGCTCTAAATGTTAAAGTTGAAAAAGTTCGGAAAAACCGCAACTTTCTAACTCTACTCTAAGAGAAAATGGCTATAAACAATATTAAATTCTTTAAACAATTTTTTTAAATATCTAATTATCAGTAGAAAGAAATATTTTATATATTAGAAACAACTTATACCAAAAGAAACCGCAAAAAAGTGAGAATTAGTGCCAAAAAATCACAAAGCCCAATTTTTCACTTATGGTATTTTTTTGGGACCCCATAAAACAGAATTATGGGGGTGAAATTCAAAAAGTTTTGATTCGTATTATATGGCCGATTGTGAAGAGAATTAATGAGGTTCAACTCGATACACCTAATATTGACGATTCTACATCGAATTTACAAAAACGTCTTTTTTTGTTATGGGAAATAACGCGTTAAACTTCATGGGGCTTGTGAAACCTCTAAATATCTTTTTTTTCAACAAAAAAAACGCATTTATTTTTTCGTGGATTTGAACAAATTTGGATACTTTTAAGCTTCAAATTTTCCAAAACTTAATGACATAATTGTCTTAATGACTCTATTTCAACTGGTACCTTTTTGAATGACTGAAATTTCAAATCGTCTTCTGACATTAGAATTTAAAATTGTTTAGGCAATAGGCATTTTGGCTTTCACTTTGTAATTGTACAATTTAAAACGATTTAAATTTAAAATCCAGCGATTTTATACAGTTACATTTTTTAAATTCGCAGTTCAAAATTTATAAAAATAGGAGACTTCAGAGACAACAGCTGAATATAGGGTACAATAGTAGACATTGGATCGTTTGTGAGGCCTGTAAAATATGCAATCAATTTCCCGATAACAATAATAAATTATCTCTTTACCAGAAGGCCGCGTCATTAGATATAGTTTCAGCTAAAGCAGAAACTTACCTGAAACAAATAAAAGATAAACTCTATTAAAAAAAAAAACGAAGTCTATAAATGTAATATAATTTAAATAAAATACAGAAAATATAAATAGTTAATTCTTCAAATTCGCAACTTAAAATTATTCAAGTCGAAAAGCTTTCAATTTGAAATTATCCAGGATGATTTTTGTTGGACTTGAGTGATAATCATGGGCCCTACAGGATCCTAAGGGTCCTAAGAGTTCTAAGGAATACTCAAGAAGAGATTCCAAGATATTTATGACTCCGAAAGAGTGCAAGGTTTGAACGCCTCGATTTTATTAAAAATTTAAAATGTAGGCTACTGACTGAAAATAAGGCGCTATAGGGAACAAATCTTGAAAATAGGGGACTTGAGGGACCACAGGTGAATACAGGGTACAATAGGGGGGGGATTTTCCTTCTTACAACTAACTGCACTCAATGAAAATAAATTTTGTGCTACCGGATGACACCGAATTATACGATCTTTTTCAGGATTCTAAATTGCGCTCAGAAAAAAAGTTTGCTTGAATCAAACAAACTTTTTTCTTGGATATACATTGAAATTTGGTTAAATTGAACCAATTTTGGTTGATTTCACAAAATAATTAATTGATTCAAACAAGTTATATGTGGAGATTAAACTCTTTAGTCATTAAATTTTTAAAAAAAACTGTTTTATTACAAGATGACATTTATTCATATTTAATAGAATTTGTTTTGATACCGAGTAAACTAAAAATAATCGGGATATAGGGTATTGTGGGAAAAATAGGTTTAATAAAACCCTGTAATTTAAAAAATTATTCCTCCAAACGCAAGCGTATAATATTATATAATATAATAGTATATACATGATATTGTCAACTTTTGTATTTTCATCCATACACACAATGTGCTTCAACCAATGGTAGATATGATGAAAATGTCAACAAAATTTGGCTACGGTACTTCATTTGTACGCATATTAGGCTTCAAAGAATGAAAGCACGAAGATCACAGCTGATCCTGTTCTCGAAATATTTTCAAATCAAATCTAAAATTTTTAAATTATATTTAATTCGGTGACCATGAACGTGAAAAGATCATTATTCGATTCAAAATGACACATTTATGCATCTCAAAGTCCATAGAATAGCTTAAACGTTATGACGCCTTGGACTTACTTCAGAGATAAAAAACACTGTCAATACTGTCACGAATTTGAAAAAGTAGTATCATAAAATTTTTCAAGTATTAAACTTATATATAAGAGGAAATATGGAATAGAAGGATTTCAGAACATTTTTTCTTAGCCTTTTTCAAAATGCAGTCTTTACCGGATTTGCTTCTTTTTATAGCTGGCTTGACTATTTGATTTAGTTAAAAGTTTTCTTTATGGTAATCCTTTTTGTTTGTTCCTAGTTCAATCTTGCTGTTTGTTCCTTGTTCATCCTTGTTGTTTATTTCACCTACATCCTTGTTATTTGTTAATCCTTGCTGTTGGTTCTTTGCTTATCCTTGTTGTTTATTCTTTATTCATCCTTGTTGTTTGTTGTTTGTTCATCCTTATTGCTTATTCCTTGTTCATTCTTGTTGTTTGTTCCTTGTTCATTCTTTTTGTTTATTCTTTTAGTTCATCCTTGTTTTTTGTTCCTTGTTCATCTCTGTTGTTTATTCTTTGTCCATTCTTGTCGTTAAATTTCTTGGGAGAATCCTTTCTTGTTTTTGTGACATCCAAGAAGATTTTGGGACTGCTTCTATGGATCAGGTCACCAACCACTTTTCTCCTCTTCGATTCAATTTCTTTGAATAAATTATACATGTCTATATTCTTGAGCTGTTGTTCCTCTTTTAATTTTTCAGCAGCGACAAGCATTTCATTTGTCACATGAGCACCTGTAAAATCCTTCAGATTTAAAGCTCCTTCTATCCCTTTCTTAGCCTTCGCTCTCTCTTTCCTGTTGAATAGTTTTCAATTTCTGTTCAAGCTCTTTAACCTGCTTATTTTCCACTTCAAACTTCTTCAAATTTGTCTTTTCTTTTACGAGTCTTTCTTTTTTCCTCTCCTCAAGGGAAAGTGACGAAATAGTGGTATTAGCGGACAATTGAGAGAAAATATTGTCTTTAGTGTCATTTTCTTCAAAATAGTAACCAAATAGTGTCATCGTTCAAAAAAAGGGTCAAATAGTGTCAATAGTGTGGCGAGTCCGGGGCCTGCATTATGTACTGATATTATTATTGATAACTAAATCATATAAAATTACTACATATATCATAGTGAAATGTTAAAAGGAGTTTAAAAGTTGCCTTTACATGAAATCTCTTTTTGTTCGTACAACCATAAATTTCGATAAATCAAAACTTTTTTCCAAAAATCGTTAGTTTGTTGTAAAATAAGAAAATCTCTTACTCAGATGCTTGAAGAAAAAGTTTATTGATTTATCGAAATTTATGGTTATAGAAACAAAAGAGATTCCATGTGAAGGCATCAGAAAACTATCGAAATCTCCTCAACAGCGAAATCTGTTTATAAAAAACGTGATGAAAGCAGTTTTAAAACTCATTTTAACATTTTACTACGATGTAGTTACTTTACAGTTATCAAGTAATAATGGTATCAGTGGATAGTGTTTAAGCTATTCTATGGACTTTGAGATGCATATGTCATTTTGAATCGAATAATGATCATTTTACGTGCATGGTCACCGTATTAAATATAATTATAAAAAACTATTTGATTTTACGATATTTCGGGAACACGATCAGCTACGATTTTCGTCCTCTCATTTTTCAAAGCCTATAGCAAAATTCATACAAATGAAGTACCGTATACAGATTTTTTTGACATTTTCATCAAACCTATCATTGGTTGAAGCGCACTGTGTACATGCAGTTTGATTCAATTTATTAAAACTACGAAAAAAAGAAACTCTAAAGCCAAAAATTTGAAATCTTTTAAAATTTGTTGAGTGTTCAAAACTCAAATGAACATTCACACTCATGTCAGGCATTTAAAGATCGTCCCAAATGGAGTCAATACAACGTTTTCGTGAATTCCGTCACGACTTTTTTAATCTACCGACAAAAGGTCGAATCCAGAATATGAGTTTCCCATAAAAGGCACAACAAAACCCTGTTATTAAAAAAATTATTCCTCGAAACGCAAGGGACATGATATTGTCAACTTTTTGATTTTCACCCATAAATGCAGCACGGATAGCCTCGACAGAGTTCAACACAAAGAATCTTGCTTTCATCAGTTTTACTTTCTTTTCGTTTCTAGGATGGGTAAAAATTATTTTAAGACAAAAAATAACGAAATAACTACATCCATTTTTTGATAAAATCATTTTTAAGCCTAGGAATAAAAGAAATGTTGAAGTCTAAATAGCTTCTTCAAAAGCTGCGATGTTTTCTTTATAATTAGAATATTAGTTTTGACCAAAGCACGCTGTTACGACTACCTTAAAATCTTCGAAAGCTGACATACATCAAGCAGCCTAAGTTGCACTTACAACGCAAAATGTATACTTTGTACGAATTCCCTCTGAAAGCTGGACTGCCGTGAGTAATCTCGCGTTGAATATTGCTAGATTTTGCCCCTGTTAAAGGGTCATTTTCATAGTCAACTAGCATGTGTGAAAATAAGTTATTCATTATTCACTGTGCCCAGCAACACATGCAACTTAGACGGAGGGATGATTTCGAGAAATGTTTTATCTACATCACTACTTAAAGTGGAGGATTTATACAATTCTTATAGTATTTCGCATTCTTTTTCACAGCTCCAGATTCGAGCCAATCCATATAATTTTGTAATAAATTTCCAACTGTTCTGTAAAGCCAACGTTCGTGAAGACAATTTTTCATTACATAGCATCACGTACAAGGGAAAAGGCTGCTGTAAAATATGATTCCTAGTAAAATATTGGCGAGCTTTATGTCAGTTGCATACGAAGAAAATTGATTGGAGAAAGATTCTACAAAATTTGCGTAAAGCTGGAACATACAGGTATTTGAGAAAAGTTTGAATTGATTTTGCGTACCTACTTGGTAACAAACTTGAAAGGATACAAGTGTGTTCCGTAAACTTTCAAATCGTAGAGCAAGAATGCAGATCGGTAAAAAATAAACGCTTTTTGAGAATGTAATGTGGAACTCTGCGCTTCCTTCGGGGGTTTCTGAGCTCGGTTTCTGAATGTGCTTGAAGTTGTGAACGTTTAAATGAAATTTTTTACCAATGGCTTTGTAAACTAGAAACAGTGCTAAAATATCAATTTATTTATATTGCAAATACCAGATTACAAAAGAAACTTATAATGCATTATTTTAAATTGTAGTTGAAATTGTAGATAAAATAAAATTGAGAAAAAATAATTCGTTCATTTGAACGTTCAGAACTTCAGGTACATGGTTTCTTACGATTTTTCAAAAGAGCCCAATTAGACATTTTCACTTTATGGCCAGCTAACTTCACTTCGTCGAATGCTGAGGAGAAAACAATATGGCACCAATGCAAACTTAATTTTTTGAATATTCTCATAGAAAAGAATTTCTCACCACAAGTGTACTTGGAGTTAGTTGTAAATTTACAAAATAGAAACACAATGAAGCGGAAAGGCGAAATTCCAAGTCCAAGGGCCCATGCCCCGTCTTAAAAAATTGTGACCGCCTTTTGGACTGCGATGTGTCAAGGTTTCATTCTCCCAAGTGGCCAATAGCTGATGGGATACCACGCCAGATTTGTAGCTGGAAGGTTACAGACTCGATTCTCGAAGTCTGCACTTTTTTCCACTTTTTGTTACTTTTTATTTATCGTAATGACAATTAATTCCATTCTGTTACCAAAATTTCATAAAATTACGTAAATATATAAAATTTAACACTTACTTTTAACGGAAAACTCGCTATTTTGAACGTTTATAATTTTTCTTCACATGTTTTTTTTTAGGAAAATCATTAATTTTTTCATATTTTTGAGCATTTATATTTTTGAATGAGAGTATGATCGCGATCTTCAAGAATTACATATGTCGAGAGCAAATTAATAAAATATACAATTTTATTATTGTGTTTACTTTTTGACTGTGGCTATAAGTAAACCGAAATTTCGGTACAAACGAACAAACAAAATTTCAATATGAATAGCGGGACCTGTAAAGGGGCTATTTGTACGGAAATTTTGCTATTTATATAATTTTATAAAAATTATGGAGAGAATTGAATAAATTAACATTACAATCAACAAAAAGCAACAAAAAATGGGAAAAAGTGCAGGCATCGAGAATCGAGTCTGCAACCTTCCAGCTAAAAGTATGTTGCGCTATCCCCTCCCTGACGAAAGTTTCGGATGGGAATTCATTCTGAATCATTCCGAATTATTCCGAAATCTGTATCCGAACCAATCCGAAAAATCTTCTCCATTTCGTTCGATCCAAATCGGTTAAAAATTAATCCGTCTCAATCCGGTTCAATCCGATTCACTCCGAATCAATCCGAACCAAATTTTCAATCCGAGTGAACCCGAATTAATCCGAACTCGGATTGATAAATACTGAATTTTCAATCCGAATGAATCCGAGTTCGGATTAAATCGGATTCGTTCGAACGGAAAAACGGTCTCCTTCTTCCATTCTTTACATACTAATGTATTTTTATCAGTCAACTGGAAAAATATTTCGTATTTAAAAGACAACAATTGGTTATGAAGCAAAATAAACTTAAATGTACTTCAAAATTAGAGCTGAATTTTTGCAGTTAAAATTAAAATGATATACTAAGAAAAAAAGTCTTCTTGAAGCAAAAATTTTTTTTATTTCATTTTTTTAAATCTAAAAATAATATGAATTTCGTATAGAAAAATCTTTGGAATCACGTTTTAAAAAAATGTTAAAACCCACCTATTAACAAAATGTATAAAACAAAAAATTAAAGGTGAAACGAGGTCCAGATATATTCTCTCGTTCCTGGAATTTCGAGTGACGGCGCTTTCCCGAGATTCTTGCAGAATATACCATAAGTTAGATTAGCCATATTTTAAATTTATTATTAGAATCAATTTGACCAGTAATCGATACAAGAACATCAAAATATTAATTAATTAATTACCCTGGTCGATGAAATAACATCAATAAGTCAATAAAGTCCATACGGGTAAAAGAAATAGAGAGCGTGAAACTGGACAAAAAATACTCTCTATCTCTTTTAGTCTTATGGACTTTTCTGTCTGCACCGGTCGGACAGACAGAGGTATAAATGAACTGTCACAGCACTGAAAGTCTTCCAGAAAAATTCAATTATAGATCGCTAGTTGCCCATGCTCACAGCTGTACAAGTATTGTCGCGCACACTTTTAAGTATTATACGTTTCTATTCATTATAATTCTGGAAAACTTAATCGCAGCTTCAAAAAAAAAAAAAAAAAAAAAAATAGAGAAAAAAGGGGAAAGAGTGGACAAAATTCTCAAATATAGGGATTATAGGGGATTTTGAGAAAAATAGGGGTAAAAAAGGAGAAAAGGGGAAAAATAGGGTAAAAAGGGGAATAGGGGACTGACTGTGACCCCTGAATATTTCGAAAGATTTCACAAAATTTTAAAAACTTCACAAAGATTTCGAAATACTTCAAAAAATTTTACAAAGCTTGCTTGTTACAAAGCTTGCTTCACGAAAGCTTGTACATCAAATTTGAAGTGATCAACTTCTTGCTCAATTATTATGAAGTAAACCTTGATAATTTAGTTTAGCAACTTTTTACGAATATAATACAAATACATATTTTGAAACTTACAGCTTCCCATTCCCAGTTGAAGGCATCTTCCTCGTCATCAGAGGCAGAATCGTCGCTCTTTTCTAAATCTGATGCTAACTGATTGTGCAACTGCGTAATTTCGTTAGGATCTACTTCTATAGGACCGATTCTGTTAAAAAAAAAAATACATAAATTAGAAAAATAAAATAAATTAAATTTTGTAGTCTCGCATCTTCACACCATTCCACTGAAAGTTTTTAATTGTAATTTGTACACTGGTAACATTTTAAATTTAATTTTAATGTAAAAGATACCGTGACCGCCTTTCTTGAATTGATCAAATAAGAAGTTTCTAAAGTTTTCAAATATATTTTAGTAATGTAAAAATACAAAATTAGGAAAGTAAATAAAAGAACATAAAATGATTGCTAAAAAACTGGAGCTTACCTTCCGAAATCGCTGATTTCGGTATTGAGCAAGTGCATGAGATTTTGTAGAGTTTTCATTGGATGCAAAACTGTGATGTCTGTGTTTTGTGAAAAGCACAAGTGCAAAACGTTGCTGTTGAGCCTCGCTACTTTCCTCGTAAATTTATGTTCCGACATTTCGTTCCCACAAAATTCACTGTATTTCATAATAAGCAATGAATTTATAAATATTTAAAAATATGGAAATAATTTTTAAGGTTTTATTACCTATACGCAAGTTTGTAAGGCAGTTTTACATTAACGTAGTAGGCGATAATGTTGACCAACTGCGTCGCGTACGTCAGAGCCGCGCTTATGTTATATGCAGGATTGTGGATAGAATTTTCTTTATTATTGCCTGGTACTGCATCCTTATTTTCAGCAACTAGAAATTATATTACGGATTACATAGGTTTTTCAAATGAATATAAAAAAATTTAAAGAAAACTTCTCCGCATGTAATGTAAAATTTAACCTAATTTTGTGTTTTTATTCATCGCTTCTGCATAATTTGCATTTTTTATAAAGAGAAGTATTTCTTTAATAGTCAATTCTGCTGGTGATATATACTTTTTTAATTAACATTTTTTCAAGTACCGTAGACCGGGGCTAAGCAGCGCGTTTGTGAGGAAAGCAGCGCACACTTAATTCTGTATTTAAAATGCGATAATGCTTCTTCTACTTTTTTCAATTAAAGTTCTACAATTTTTAGTTGCAATTCTTTACATTTTTTACCCATAAAAAGCAAATATAGCATTCAGAAATACAGAATTAAGGGTGCGCCGCTTTTCCCCACATGCGTACAGTGGGAAAAAAGGACTCTTTTGGGACAAAAATCAGCTGACTCTTCAAATCACAACGGAACAGAGGTTTCTTTTTTCTTTAAATACTCATGAAGGATCGTATTTTCATGGAGCACTGCACGCTAAATTTGTTTATTTTAAATAAGTTCATTATTCAACTTGAAAAATGCAGTTGGTTACATTTGCGCTCTCTTCTTAGCCCCATTTATCGATATTTCCTCAAAAAGATATAGAATTAGTAAATTTACTTTCGTTGAATAAAAATTTAAATTGTAGATGGAATTCCTGAATTTGTCTAATCGTTATAAACAAATTAATGAATATAACAGTTATCTACTGCATTTTCGGAATTTGAATGCATTACTTACATAGATTTTGTTATTAAAATGTGTAATATTAACGTTTAATTACAAGCGAGCACCAAAAAACAATAATAGTTAATAGTTTAAACAAGTTTTATGAACAAATTAAATTATTGGGCATTTCTACGCATAGAAAATTTCTCTTTTCTGCAGAAACACTTCTTTTCATCTAAACAATAAAATTTGTAGATAATAGACTGCCATTCAACAACATTTGTCATTGTTTTATGCAATGTTTATAAACAGATTCACTTATTTGGCATTTCTACATGTAGAAAATTTTTCTTTTCTGCGAAATCATTTCTTTTCATGTGAATAATAAAAATTGTATACAATAGACTGCAATTCAACAACACTTGTCATTGTTATAAAGAATTTTTATGAACATATTCACTTATTTGGCATTCCTATGCATAGAAAATCTTTCTATTCTGTGGAATCATTTACACTCGTCTGAAGAACAAAAATGGTACACAATACACTGCCATCCTTCAAAAATATTTGTCATTATTGTGAAAGATTTTCACAAACAAATTCACTTATTAGATTGCCAATGCCATTGGTTATATTGTTATGAAAACTTATTCCATGGCAATATTTAAGCCTTTCTACCAAAAAATCAAGGTTGCAGCCATGAAAAAGGTTTCTTTTTTTGGCAGAATTTCCTTAACTTTCGCATTATCAAAAAGAAAATTTCACCTCGTGTATGATTTAAAAATGTTATTTTGAGAGAAATTCTTATAAAAGTGGAAATTCAGGAGATCTGGTATCAATTTAAACAAGAACATTATGGTTAATACCTGTTAACATAGAATCAAAATTCAATTTGATTTAAACGAAGTCAGATTGGAAATTTTAGATCATTCACGTAACAAGGAGTCTGAAATATTGAATTATTTTTCTGATTATAACTTTACTTACCCCAAAGGGAATAAGCACTGTAGTCGCCAGACCCCGGAAGAGTGGGAGCCACAATACGATGGTGAACTTCTTGACTGTTTTCAGCATCGTTAATCCATCTTCCTCGCACATAAGACGTTCCTGAAGCATCGGCCAGAGCACTTGTCACTACATCGGTGCTCGAACTGTCCTCTTCGCTGCTACATAGACTGTACAAAAAATGAAATACAAAATCAATTATCATATAAGTATGTTTAAGATTCATGATTCAAATACTCAATATATCAAGATAACATTAATAAGAAGTCTAAAGAGAGCTAAATAGACTTTACCTTCTGCTAGGTTCAACCTGCGTTAATGGAAATATATACTGTATTAATTGTTTGGCAGCAGTTCTAATAACTTTCTTTAACTGCTGCCTTTTTCTCTCCGCCGTTTCTTTTTGCTTATCCTGTTTGATTTTTAACCCGAAAACAATGCGATGCAATTTTTCGACCCTTTCTTCGTGCCTAGGGAGTCTGACGGTCAGCTCTTTGTTGACGTCCTTCAATACCGTCAGTCGCTGATTTCCTGAATTTTAAATAATCTTATTTAATGAGAGTCTTCTCAAAAAATATAGTTTCACGATCGTCTTTAGGAAAATGTATAAAGTACATATTTATAAATTATACCTCTGTTTATACTCTGCTTGGTCTCATTTACCAACGACTGGAGAAGTTTTACTCGTTCTTTAGACGTATTTATATCACACAGCTAAAACAGAAAATAAAGTTTTGAATATTTCTTTCTGTGAAAATATCTCCTATCGTGAAAATCAAGAAAATCAATTAAAGTATTATACACAAAAATATCTTAAATTTTTTTCGAAAGAAATTATGATTTAATTAGATCCTTTACTTGCTTGAAATAAGTAATAATGGTAATAATGTAGTAATTCATCAAGCACTTACTAGTTTATCTTTTTGCTTGTGTTTTTCTAAAGCTTTCACGCATTTATCTTCAAGCTGAGCTCGAGCAGCTTTCAACCGTAACAACCGTATTTGTTTATCCGCAAACCTGAAAAATATAAGCATTATAAAAATAGGTGTTACTACGAAATTCTTGAAAATTAAAAAGGAAAATAACTAACGAACAAATTTGGACAACCCACGTCTCCATTCAAATTGAAAAAAAATTAATGAAGAAGGAGGAAAGAAAAAGGAGACGACCCAAACTCCGCAGGGTGACGTTTTGATGGAGGAAAATAATTCCTGGCTATTTCCCCGGAGTTTCCCGGTTTCATTTGAAGTAATCGAAACTGAACTACAAAATAAAGTACTCAAAGTGGAACTGAAACTGAAAAATTTTTTATTTTAATCTTTTTGTTAAAAATACACAATTTGCCCCTGCCCACTCAATAAAAATGTTGAGAAGGAAAAAATGGCTTCTTCCAATTCAGGATAAGAATTAATGACCAAACTTTCCTCCCTTCCAACTCGATAAAATCTTAAAGTAAAAAAAAATGTCACTCTTTCAATTCAGAAAAAATTGAAAACGAAAATTTCCTCTCTTCCAACTCAATAAAAATGTTAAACACAAAGAATTACCCTCTTCCAATTCAGAAAAAAAATTAAAAATAAAAATACCTCCTTCAACTCAATAAAAATGGTAAAAATGAAAAATGGCCTCTTTTAATTTAGAAAAAAATTTTCGTCCCTTCCAACTCTATAAAAATCATCAAAATAAAAAAATTTCCCTCTTCAAATTCAGGAAAAATTGAAAACCAAAATTTCCTTTATTTCAACAAGATAAAAATCTTAAAAATACAGAATTTTCCAGCTTCCAACTCAATAAATATGTGAAAAAATGGTCCTCTTCGAATTTGGGAAAAAATTAAATAAGAAAATTTCTTCCCTTTTTTCAAATTAGAATGGTGAAATTCAAACCTTTTTTCATACATAAATCTTTTTAAGTCGAATTATTTTAATTTTATGTCGTTTGAAATTCATAATTGTTCCCTTTTTATGTATACAAATTAAATATTTAAAAAATGGAACAATTAAAATTGTTACGTTCAAAGTTTGAATTTAAATCAAACAATTCAGTTTTTAATATTTGATTTATAATTGCTCATTTAAAATAAACAGTCAAATACTGCTAAATAATACGAAACTGTACTTTTTTTTATTAAAAAATTTCAAACTGAATAGGTTAAAAATTGAATACTTTAAACTGAAATAATATTTGAATAGGAATTAAAATTGAATGAAAGTGTTTAATTATGAATCTATCAATTTGAAATTATTTTTAAATTGAAGATACACTCATCTCTCCATTCGTGGCCACCCTCGGGCCTGGTTGGCCACTAATCGAAGATTATTAAAAATCTAGTTTTCAACCGGATTTAACGCGACGAGTGAGTAAACACTCAGGGCCGCATATCGATGGCTCCAAGTTCTTTTCGCTCGGTATACCACTCCAAAAGGATGGGGAATCAATGTATTTTAGAGCTGTATACGGAGCGAAAAAACTTGGAGCTCTCTGCAGTAGAGACGTCGATATATAATCTTTGAACCCGGCACGTACAAAACTAAATGCGTAGAGAGTGGCGATATAAATAACTTTTGATACGGCGCTGACTGACCGAGCGAAAACCTTGAGTATAGGCCGTCAAGGGACGCTCAGGAGGGGGCGGCAGAAGCATTCAAGCGCGAACCGTGAGGCTGGCCAGAGATGGGATGGCCACGAATGGCGAATGAGCGTAGTTCGCAAAGTTTCAATCGGCCGTTTACATATGTTTGAAATCGTATTGTAAAATTGATTATTGTTCAATATTTGATACTCGAATCATAGTTCAGTTTTGAAAATCATGATTAATTTTTATTTACATTTGAGTAACTTAAAACGTTTTTTTATCAAAAATTTTAAAATTCAAATGCTTTTAATTTTTTATTGTTTAAGCCTTCAAACCTGCATTTCAAAATTCTTTAAATTACAAATGTACGCTTGAAAAAGAAAACCTAAAATGGAAAATTTTCAAAGGAAAAGATTTTAGAATGACGCATTGCAAACTGAATGATTTTATAATTGAAGTTAACACTTGAACTCGACATTCAAAAAAAGTTGAAATCAAACTTATTTTAAATTGCATTATATCATGTGATATTTAAAGTGATTGGATAGATTTTTCCTTTAAAAATTTGTACACTTCCCGGTCAAAAAATAAAACTGCATTTCCCGATCTCCAAAAAATCCCAGTCATTTCCCGGTCCAACGGCCACCCTGAATCCCCTTTCTTTTTTTTTTGGAGATTTGAAGCTTGCCTTCTTCTTCCCTCTTTTTATATATTTTTATAATTTAAAAAAATTTTAATGACGACATTTAAGTGTGTTGTCCAAATTTGATCGTTAGATACTTTTTTTTTTACAGTTTCCAAGAATTTCGTAGTTAAATTAGAATGCTGGACGTTAAAGAGGAATTGAAAGGACCTCGCACAAAATGTATGGAAAAGGCATTTCGACAGATTTTACTGACACTCATTTATTTTGTAATTAATGAAATTAGGAGAAATTTCCCGTAAGAACTTGGACCAAATATGACTAGTTTCTTTCTGTTCGGGGTCCTCTTGATTTATTCTGAATTTAATTTCTTAAATTTAAAAAATAAGTATTTCAAAAATATATATTATATGATTGAAAGATCGCAAATCTTCAACTTGAAATCTTGGTTCTAAAATAAAATTGTAAAGCTTTTATATTTAAAATTAAAACTGCGAGTAAAAAAATGCGTTTTTTCTATTTTCTATTCGTTTTTTTACGTTCAATTTTATTCCAGCAACGTCGACAACCTATACATTCAAACACAAAAAAGAATGTCACTCGGCACATAAAATTATCGATTCATTTAACAAAGTTCTCTTATATCATTCAACATGACCTTTTTTATCATCGTTCGTGCAAAAAAAAGCAAAAATACACACGTGAAGTATAAAAAATAATAAATCAAGGTAATTTTGAAGAAAAATACTCAGTGGTGTACCTAGTGCGTAAAAACATCAAACAAATCTAAGGCCTGTTTGGCTTGCAATGAACGCGTGTGCGTGAACGTTAATAATACACAGCAAACAGGCGCATGCGACACAAAAAGAAAACACTCACCGTTCAGAGTAAACAGAAGTAGAATGGACGAAATCCCCATTTTGGATACACTGTCTGCAGTAGAAAATTCGTCTCCCATTATGGCACAGTGAGCACTTTAAAAGATTCACACTGAGACGATCGGAAACATCTTCCAATTCCGAAGAAAGCTGAAAGTCTGCGGGTGCTGTGCAAGAACCGTCAGAGCTGCTTGTCGCCATAACCAAAGAACAATGGGCTCCGTTTGTCTGCTACCACTCATCAGCTGATCTGATATTTACAATTTATTCTTTACTTGCTAGCTCACCTCGACCTTCTGCGATTTTAGTGCTCTATTCGCCTTCATTTACGCCCTTCTCATACATTTTAAGCGGAAACCGAGCAATGATTTCGCCATGTTTAAATTATTACATGTTATTAGACGAGTCACGAAACTTTCGACACTCTCGGACGCTACCAAATTAAACTTAAGTTTCCCCTCTCCCCTTGCTCATGTAATCAACAACACCGGTCAGGGAGAAAAACAGCTACATTAACGCCGCAATACATTGGCCAATAGGGGAGTTTACCAGCCGCTGCGTTGCGCTAGCTGTTCTAGTCAATGTGCCGCGAAAATTCAAATTTTAGAAATGAAAAATCGCTTTTTCCACAAATTAATAATAGAACTTTATATTTTATTTATAAAACATGTTGAAAGTGTATATCATTCATTAAAAAAATTATTATTTCAAGTACTGGTTAGTTTTTCTCGCGTAATTCTGAATTTCACAAATGGAACACTATTGTCTAATGGAAAAAAGTTTCAAAGTACTTGTTTTTATAATTTTTTCTATTCTTTATACCGGTAACCATCAAACGCTACTAGTTATATGAGCAGTTAATCAATTAAACCGAAGTGATCAAAAATCTTATCCTAAATTCAAAGTTATGTTTCGGTTTTAGGCATGTTAAGGTTTATTTATTTATATAAACGGTAGCTTCCTATGACATTTGATAGTTTTCGTTATAAAAAATATAAAAGCTTTGAGAACTTGTACTTCGAAACGTTCTTTCGATAGACAACAATGTTATATTTGTGACATTCAGAACTACGCAAGAAAAACTAACCAGTACTTTGAATAATAATTTTTTTCTCTTTAAACTATAACATGTACTTTGAACTTGTTTTATAAATAAAATATGAAATTCTATCATTAATATGTATAAAAAAGCCACTTTTTATTTCCAAAATTTGAATTTTCGTGGAACTTTGACTAGAACAGCTAGCGCTGCCTAGCGGCTGGTGAACTCTCCTACAAGAACGTATAAAATAAGGACAGGAAACTCGAATGGTGGGGGTAGATCACCCATGGCTGAAGTCACAGCGCCTAGTATGTGGCCGGTATATCGTTGCGTAGTTCATAGTGCGCATTAGACTGTCTCTTTTTCTTGCGGAGAAAAAGAAACAGCCTGATGCGCAGTACCTAAGTTCGTAACGACGCGCTCCGACCCAGCCGCCGTCTCTCGCACTAACCCTTCCATTCGAGTTTTCTGTCCTTATTATATACGTTCTTGCTCTCCTATTATGTTTTTCACGTTGTGACGTCACTTGGCAAGATTTGGCAAGATGGTCATACGTTGGTGCATAAGCACTGGCACCGGATGCATAAGACTAAATTTTATTCAGGCCCGGCGAAACAGATCTTGTCTGTCTCATTCGCTCATTAACAGGTGTGAACATAAATGAATGAGAGTGAGCG
>JAUMHM010000072.1:15814549-15824755 GCA_032362435.1 Melikaiella ostensackeni
ATTGTTCCTCGGACGTTATGAGGTTGTTGCACAGCTCCTTGAAACGCATGATATTTTCAGTGTCTTCATACAATGGGTGTTGACTTCGTAAATCTCTCCCCAAAAAGTCTCTACTTTTTCGGACGTAGGCGGATTATTGATAGAAACAGGAGGATCGCTAAGGAGGTCCGATAAGTCAGGGAGAAACTGTTCATTCTCCCTAACACATTTCCCCTCTTTTGTATTCTCCACCTAGCGTCAGATAACACCCGTATTTTTCAGCAATGTGGTACTTGATATTCAGCAGCTTTGATTTGTTCAATGTGTGATGGTGGATACTCAGGTCGTAAGCGAACTCTTGAACCCTCACCAAAAAAAGCTCACCAGATGTAATGTAGTCAATCACACACTGAATACGGGACCCGTTCTGTCAAATCCAGCCAATCTTCCTGTTCAGGTGATGCAAGCGCCTTTTGATCTTTTGATCTATCGTTGGCTCCACCCTTCGATTTAATCGGCCAAAGCTTTCGCCGCATCATAAACTGAACAAGTGTCGGACTCCTGCGATAGATCCTCACGTAGGGCGTCATCCATTTGAGCCAGATTTTGGGGCTTAGGAAGAACCTGGATGTCGATGTTTCTCCATGACCTAAAATCGCCACCATCTCTCAGGGAATGCCTAATTTCCGCGGTTAGTTTTAATGTCGCTTTTTCTCCTTCGTCCGCGGCTTGGTCTTGCGATTAAAGATAATGCTGGCGTCGTAGCAATCCAGCAAGTCATATCTGAGTCAATCCGTCCACTCAAGACCTCGACCGTTTCGCCGATCCGTCATTGTATTTCCATCCAAATCATTTACAGCACCCTGAACTCTAGGGCGATCGGCGATCGGCACTATTTGCCGACCCATTATCGGGTGCTCTGCGCGTTTGATCATTGTGAACCGCATTTACAACTAGGTTTGGTATTGTCATAGTTTTCCCATGAGCAGCTAGGGAAAGGGTTCGTCCACCCTTGCAGAGCCCCGCATGCAAAAATAAGGCTGCATACTCCTGGAGGTCGCCCGGCATCCCAGAGACACTGTAAAGAATATTTAACCCAGGTGCCATTCAGCTTTCGGCACCGTTGTTCACGCCTTAGCGTGGGCGTTATTCCTTCAGGACCATCCCTGGACAAGCCTAACATCTCTCAAGGCAAATTATGGAGGTCAGTGAAGGGTGGCGTTTCAAATAGGCATAAACGCCATTTGACGAATTTGCAAAGAAGAAAAACGTTCCCAAAAATTGTATCTCAATTTAGAAACGAAGAAACTTGCTCTCGAAATACGTCACTGTTGGATTTAGGCAGTGGTTTTCTTTTAATATAAATTCATGTTTCTATTTTTTTGCAAATGAAAAATTAATTTCCAATTTCGAATAAAAAATGTGCGGATGTTTATTTGTTTAACCTCTTTTTTAATTCTCATGTCAAAAGCAAAGGTAATGTCAATATTTTCAATTCGTATAAAGTGTCAGAGCATGAAAGTTGGATATTTCTAGTTATAAAATTATAATTCACTAAATTATAAAATAAGGTATTATTGAACATTGTGTTAGTCAGTAATTGGATAGGGTTTGAGTTTTGAATAGCCGTGTCTACACGTACCAGAATTTCGGTTCAGATAGGCGGATTTTTCCGAAACGAATAGCGGGACCTAGAAAAGGGGGCTATTCGTACCGAAATTTCGGTGAGAGTTAAATGCTACCTTTTTAAATAAAGTAGCTAACGAGATGAACGAACCAGTGCGAAAATCTTATTTAGATGTTGTAAAACGTAATCTTCGAGCAGCAGACCGAGTAAGTTTGAATTTTTTTATTTTTAACATATATTCCTATTTTGCTCTACTCATAAAAAATATGAAAGAATTGTTTGTATGCACGAATGCAATAAAAAAGGCAATTGCTTTATTTTAATCATTTCAGACACTCACAAATATTTTTTAGTCTACATAACACACGATATTGAGGCGTTTTTCTTTGTTTCGATTGAAATGCGCTCTTTAATAATTATTTTGCAATTTACTCTTGTCAAATGGTTTTTTCAGCTTACGTTTTGTACTCGAGTTATATATTTTGGCGAGTACTATGATACAGCTGAAATTTTTCAAAAGGTAATTGAAAGGATATTTTGTTATACTACTGTAATATTTTTCATCTTAGGTTGACTTTTTCTGATGAAAAGGAATTTTTTGTAAAACAATATAAGAATTTAATATTCTATAAGGCTCTTAAATTTTAAAAGTTTTAAAGGGCATAGTAGGATGAGCATGTACGTGCTGCCCCCTTTAGGATCTAATTGATATTTTCACAATAAGTTGCCATTGATGTGAGATTAAATTTCCCAAAAGATTATATTATTCATTATTTTGGATTGTAAACAGCAAATGAAGAACATAATCAATTATCTCAACTCTGAATATAGTGATATTCCGATTTATGGATTATTACTCGTCTATCCAAAGTACTTTATCCACCTTGTGACAGTGAGTTTAAATACTATTCTTACATATTTGCTTATTAAATGTGCAAATTATAAAATTAATATTCTTTCAATCAGCTTTTTCAAAATATAAAAATTATTGTTTTAGTCTGCCGAGGAAATGATTTTTAGGCATTTCAAGGCGATGTTTTTGGATAAAGGAACCGAAGTAAAATTGGGAAAAGTGCTACCTTTACCAGCTCATCATCACGTCTACAGGGTATCAAAGGAATCTGTAAAACGTATAACGGACTTAGTGATAAAATAATTTGGAATTTCGATTTTTACAGCCCTATTTCGCAAATTGGTACTCCACAATTACTAGTTCTCCAATACTTTTGGAAGAATTGGAAAATACGAAATTACCAGAAATCCAAAGACACGTTAGGAATATTATGTTGAAAATTTACAAGCTATGTGAATTTGTGATGGACACTAATTCGAGAACTGTAGGTGTTTAGAAATGGTGGATATTTAAAATTTTAATGTCTGAAATATTATTTAGAATCATCTTTTTTTCGAATATTAATTTTCAAAAATGCTCTCTGAAGGGTGAACCAATTCCACACATCTTAAAAGATATTGAACAAAGAATTCCAGAAAATCTTCCTGAAAGTGCAGTTTTAGAATTTTTGCTAAAGTGTAATTCTTCAGTTCTTATCGATATGAGACATCATTTGAAAAGTTATATCGAAATTCCTGAGATAAACTTCCATCACGGTTAGATTATATTTATTACTAAACTCAAGTTTCAATTTTTGTGAGTAACTAATCCCGAAAGATTCGTAATTCACTCAATTTTTTTTTGCAGATCGAGTTTGGCCAGCACCTTGCACTTTTATGCCAACAAATGTGCTATCGAAACACGTGGAAGGAAAAAAGGAAAATGATAGCAAAGATTGAAGTGTGCACATTTATTTATCTCCTTTATTTCATAATAAATAGGTGGATTATTAAGAAATAAAATGATGACTTAAAAAATATATTATAAAAGACAAAAAGAGTTTGAATAAAAACGATGATTTATTGCAGAATATTTACAGTATATAAAAAAACAGTTCTGTTTGTTGGGTACATGGAATTCAATTTTAAACACGCTAAACTAACAATAATTAATCTCAGCCCTCGGCAGAAGTAGTCCAATGGAGTCTTTATTACAGAATTTTTTAACCTTTTCTAAACCTCTGGTCTCAAAGGAATCCAAATTTGAAATTTCATTCTTGAGGTCCTTGCAGTCTTCAAAATTCTGACGAATTGTTTTGACTAAGAATTTGAATTCATTTATCTTTAGTTTGCTGCTCTTTGATTGAAATAACACATAAATATTTTTTAAATGAGGAACAATGTACTATAAATCTCTTTAGTACGTATTTTTTACAAAAGTTTCATTCAAAAAGAATAATGTTTGTGAAGAAAAAAAATGTATAATTCCTAGATAAAAAAATGAACTAGAGAGATTTGCAGAGAAACTTTCAAGGCACGAAATGAGCCATAAAACTTTAGGAATTGATAAGATCTGCTACTTTTACCTAAAGAGAAAAAAATACATAAAACTCTGAATAAGTATTGTTAAATAAGCAATTTCAACCTCAAAAAATTTTTTTCAAAGTTTGCCATAAGTTCTCTTCCAAAATGCGTTATGATTAAGTATGAGGATATTTTCCCAAATTTTATGAATCATTCTTAGCAATGCTTATTTTTGAGCTTGAGATATCTAGTGTTGAGATATCTAGTACTCAATACAACATTTGAACGTACAAGTTCAAAATTTGAAAACTCGACAATTGTAAAAATTAACATTCTTCATCTTCCAATATTGGAATTTTGAAGACAGCAAATTTTCAGTTAGAAAAAAATTCCAGGCTTCAAAGTTAAGTCTATCGAAGTTTGAAACTAACAAAAATAATAAAACGATAAAAAGTTGAATTGTTCAAAAATTTTATATGTACTTCAGTAAATGGTATGATTTGAAATGCAACCAATGAAAGTCCCTTTTTTCCAACTCAGTGAAAATATTACTAAACAAATTAAATAATAATAGATACGCTTATTATAAAACAAACTCTTTGAAGTATTAAAAGTATTAGAAAACGTCGTTATTTATCGTCGTCCAGTAAAAAACATCGATTGAACAGAATATTATTTGAATCGGAAATTTTAAGAGTACCGATTCCACTATACAGAAACCACCGATACAGGCAAATCTCGTTGAATTGTTTTTCAGTTTTTTTTTAATCACACGAGGACTTATTTACATTTTAGACACGCAACCGGTAAATGTCGTTCCGATTTAAAAAAAAACTGAAAAATAATTCAACCAGATTTGCCTCAATTTGTAGCTTCTGTATGTTGGCCGATTGAAATGATGTGAATCGGCATTCCTAAATTTTCCGATTCAAATAAATTTCCGTTCAGTCGATTCTCTTTTGCTGGACATGCCAGGCAAATATATATGCATACTTAATTCAACACTTATTCCCAAGAGAGTTTGTTGTAATAGTACCCATGAAAATAGCAATCTGTCTTATACGTTATTACAATAGATGTGTACGTTATGTATATCTTATTTACAGTTAAGCTTGCACCATTAAGATAGTTCAGAAAACATCCTTCATTCCCCCCTATTTTTATTCACTTTACAAGAAAATAGGAACCTGTCATTTCTGACTTATTAAAAAATCATCTAGAAGTCTCTGATGTTCAAAAATATTCAAAAAAGAGCATAATGATCAGCCCAGGGAAGAACATTGAATGAATGAGGATTATTTAAATCAGAGAATTCAAGAATGCCGATTCACGCAAATTGCGGTCTATCGGTTTTTGAATTTTTTAATCGGTCTCATTAATTCAATCCTTTCAATCGGTCATGATACAGCCACAACCGATTCAGGCAAATTTCTTTGAATTATTTTCCTTCTTTTTGAATCGGGACCATCGGAGCGACACTCATCGGCTGACTTTCTCATATTTCAGACAACTCAGCCAGTAAATGTTCCGATTCAAGAAACTGAAAAATAATTCAACGAGATTCGCTTGAATTCATGGTGGCTGTATGGTGACCGTCTGAAATGATTAAAATTCGCGTGAATCGGTATTCTTAAATTCTCCGATTCAAATCATTTCCATTCAAACAATTCTTTTTTCCTGGGAAGCTGTTTTCTAAATGGAGATACCTCTTACTGAGATTTACCGACTTACGAGAACTTTCGATGGTTCTTGTCCGTACCAAAAGATGCTTCTAGATGACGGTAAATATCGGTAAAATAAATTTATATTTAGTAAAGACTCTTTATACTGAAAATTACATTTAGAAAAAAGAAAATCAATTTTTAGTTGAAAACAGTATATTTAGGTTTTTATTTTCAAATAAAAAAGTATAAGATATGAATTGTTAAAAAATCAAGGATATTTTTCGAACTTCCTATTGAAGAGTGTTACGCACTGTTTAAAAATTTATGTTTAACTGTTCAATTTTCAAACTCGTACGAGACAACTCAAATTGACCTCAGCTTGATTGTGACTGATTCGCAATTTATCGACATTCATTTTTCAATTCTAGTTACATATTTTTTCATCTAACAAAAATTCTTAATCAGTGTTTCATCAATCCTGAACCTTACTTGGTATTTTATGTTTGAGAGATTTACTTGAATCTTTTTTAAACACTAGAATACACAAAAATCAATCTTAGTCTTTTTTAAACGGAGAAAGTTTGGATTGAAAAAGTGTAACTTTTATTTGTCAGAAGTAAAAAAACACGGATCCTGGAAGATATAAAAATTAAACAAATAATTCTCATGAAGCAAATATTTATAAAACGAAAGGAGTAGATAAAATCATCCATAAAAATTTCTGACAGAGAAAAAAATCCCTTTTCATATCTAACGTGCGCCTTCGGAAGGAGATGATGTTTGGACGAGAAATTAGAATAACTATTTTTCTAAATCGGATTTGGCAGTTGTAAGTTGTATATAGCGCACTTATTTTTTTAACTGTCCAGTGTCGATAAATCCTTTATAATATTTTATTATTCAGTATTTAGTAGTGTTTCGTTCAGTATGAATAATCCTAATTGTTACATAACTCTTGTTTTGATTTTTCGCTAATTTTGGTAACAGTATCAATTCCATCATTGGCAATGAATAACAGTTCGTTTTATAAACACTATAAGTTCATAATTCTCAGAATTTAACTCAGCGATAAATATTCGATCATGAAAGTCACTTTATACTTTGCGCTTTGCTATTTTTAAATACATTTAACTCTGTAAATTATATATAAAATTTAACATTCAATTTTTTTTTAATTTGGAAACTTCAAAAAACCTTAAATCAAAATATATTTCATAATTAATTTAACTGAAAGTGTTTTGAGAATTTTAAAATAAGTAAGTTTTAAAAGTAACTGGTTATGGAGTTGGGAATTGAATGTTATATTAACTAAAAAAATGAAAACTTGTGTTCCTGAATTACAAAATTCGTAATTTCGAACGCAACTTATGCTCGTAAGATTTTAATTACATCTGAGAAAATTTGATTTCGTTTATTTTTTAACTGAAAAATCGATGTTACTTTGTTGGTTCTTACGAGTTTAAATTTATGGGAAGCAGCCTTATCTCATGGGGCACTTTTTCCCCACAAAGTGGATATGACATTTTTTTTGACGAGCCTAAAAGCTAAGGTTCATGGTTACAATGTCCAGATGATGAAATTCCAATGAAGTTCTCATGCGTTAAACAGGCAGTTATAGAAAGACTATAGCATAATGTACGACAAGTTAGAAACTTTGATCGGCGTGTCTAATAGTGAGATAAAGATTTTAAAACAACCGTATATTTGGTACAATGATTAGAAGAAAATTCTTTTATTTACATTATACAATCGTAGGCAAGTCTGTGTATAAGAGTGAGGAGAAGTAACAATTTGTTGGTAATACAAACTTTTATCGACAATCAGAAAAATCAGAAAAAGGTATTATTCTATGATTTTTTAGATTTCGGTTCAAACTGAAATTGCATCCATTTTTTGATTTCAAAAAAAAGATTTTGAATTTAAAGCTTGAAAATTTCAACATTTCAAAAATTCATAATTATTAGTGGGGGATATATTGACCCTATTGTGTACTTAAACGTTTGAAGCAATTTCACTGTTTTCTATTTTATCAGATCCTAAAGTCAACAACTCACATCAACATTCTGAGAGAAATGTTAAATATTTATCATTTTCGATCTTAATTATGCTGTTCATTATTTAATTTATTGTTCAAAAAATTGGAGCTCTGGAAACCGGATACTTTTTGGGATCGAAGTTTTCACTTAACATTTTCAAACTTTTCGAATTTTTAGTTTGGACAAATAAAAAGTCTAGGTTGAATAAACACTAAAAAACTTTTTGAGTTTATAACGTCCGAATTTTCAAAGTTTTTAACGCCATAAGCGTTTCAGGTCTCCGTATTCCATTCGGATTAAAAATTTTTAATTTGAAGATTCTCCAAATTTGAATTTCTTACAAAATATCAGATTCTTCAGTTTGAGATTGTTATTTTCTAACAAAAATATAATAAAATAGAAATGAAATGAAATCTTTATTTTGTATGTGAAACAATTTGAATTTTTCGCATAAGGAATCTAAAAACTATTTTCAAAGTATTGTAATTTCATTTTCGACGATCAGAATTAACATTTATTGAATTTTTCATGCTGACTCTCATCTGCAGAATATCGTAGTTGAAAATTCCAGTTTGGTTAAAATGAAAATACTTCATACTCAAGACATAGAAATTTGGAACATTGTAGGTTGCCAAATTTTAATGTAAGAAAATTTTACAGCTTTCAATTTGGAATAAGTGACACTCAAAAATTGAAACTTTCCAGTAAAAAATCTTTTGCATTTCGAATCGAATAAGGCCGAATACATTACAAATCATGGGGGCCGAGAGGTGACATGTTCAGAAATGGTTTGCCAATGAAATATGTTTTTGTACGGGGAAATAAAAAGACGCGTATTTTTCAGATCAGCATAGCGACATTTTAACATTTTTTACGAATATTTAAAAATTTTAAGGGCATAATGATTTTTTTTCAAATTTCACTTCAGAAAACGAGGCCATTTTTGAAATTTTTGAGATATTGAGGTTTTTCTTATTTCAGTTCATTCTTTCTTTCAATTCTTCCAAAATCTACTAACAAATTAGAAAAAAGTAAAAAATCTTGAAGTTATTTTGCTTAGAAGAAAATGATAACAATTTTTTCTCAAACAACCCACATTTTTTTCTCTGAAGTTTTTAGGAATCGCACGGACTAATATTAGTGTGCTTGCCATAAAGTTGTCATTTGGTGTTTTATATTTTTGGAAGAAAAAAAATTATTTTCTATTTTTTATTTAAACTGTTGCCTTTTTTGCAATTTCTGAGACTTTAAGGTGTTTCTTATTCAAGTTTATCAAGTTTTTTTGTTCTTTCGAGACCGATAGGAAAAACGAATTGAAAATAAGAAATGATAAGCCTAGTTCGATTTTTTGAAAATTAAAATACGATATTTTCAAAAAACAGCTACCTTTTTTTCGTCGAAATTTTCTGGGGAAGAAAAGGAAAAATAAGAAAATTTTAAAAATTGGAAGAAAAAAAGATAAAATTTTGGGTTTCAATTTTTTTTTAAATCTAGAGAATTTTATTATGGTGTACGTATTCTTGCTTAGCTTTTCTCAGCGGTTTCAAAAGAGTTAAAAAAACTTAACAATATGGAACAAGAATAACCTTAAAATCTAAAAAGAGCAAGGTTTCGAAAATAAATCAAAAATAGTTTTTTCTCTCGAAAAACAAAAAATACCAAATGGAAAAATTAATGGTAAGTGGACTATATTAGTATCTATTGTTTCTAAAAGATTCAGAGAGAAAGGTGGGGTTTTTAGGAAACGACTGTTTATCTTTTTTCCTTAAAAACAAAATAATTTTGCTATTTATCATGATTTTTGAAATTCTTTTGTGGATTTCGAGACAGTTTAAAAAAACTGAATAAACTGAAACAAGCGAAACAGTAATATCTCAAAAATTGCAAAAGAAGCTTGGTTTTTGAGGTAAAATTTGAAAAAAAATCATTTTACCCTTATAATTTTAAAATATTCGTAAAAAATGTAAAAATGTTGCTGCGTTGATTAGCAAAAATTCGTGTCTTTTTATTCTCCACGTATGAAAACATACGTCATTCTCAAACCAATCCTGATCATGTCACCCGCTGGCCCGTATCATTTGAAGTGGATTCAATTATAAAACATTTTTTGGGTGTTGCACAAGGTCGAAATTTTCGGTTGTTCAAATTGAAAAAATAAATCATCCGAAGAAACTGGAATTAAAAATATTGAAAAGTAAATATGAATACATACTAAGCTTTGAAGAGAAGGCGAAATTTTCATAATTTGTAGGTCTATAGCATGGACACGAACCATCGTAAGTTCTCGAATGTCGATAATATGTCGGTAAAAGGAATCTTGGATTAATAGTCAGTCTACTCTAGCGGAAGTACTTGAGGCTATGTTATACTTACCCGATTCCTACTTTACTGGAATTGAAAAAAAATTGTTTAATTTAGGACCACACAAACGTTCCTTAATGCCTTTTATTTAATTTCCTAAATTCTTAATCCGATCTCAATTCGCGTGGACGTGAATTAAGCTGGACATTCAAAAATCAGAGTAGATATCGCCAAATTTCTTTTA
>JAUMHM010000072.1:15824855-15836632 GCA_032362435.1 Melikaiella ostensackeni
AATCAGAGTAGATATCGCCAAACTTCTTTTAGCTCCGTAGGGCGTACATTTTTTATAATTATATATTGTTCACGAAGATCAAGGTCATCAGCTATTGGATAAGCTTGGCGCACGAGGTAGGTATTTATTGGTCCATCGTATCAGTTTGCCATAATCTCTTTTTTCCACAATATCACTAAATTTCAAAATCAGGATCATTCGGATACTAGATGGGAATTGGCTTTGAAAAAATCCTCACCTCTTTAGCCAATCTTGAAGCTGTCATTTTTGCCAACTCACATTCCCTTCTAGTCTTTGCTCCAACAGTGGCTTTCAATTCTAGTTTCTTTTTGGTCACTTCTGGAGATTTCGTGGCAAAACGAAATTATGGTAAGCTGAAACTATGGACCAATGAATACCTACCGAAGCATGAGTGGAAAAATAACCTTCACTGCGTATGCCCGAAATTTCAGCGAATAGCTGGTCGCCATGAATAAGAGAAAATGCCAGAAAACGTGCGCCTTACAGTGACAAAGGGAGTGGCGACACCTGTGATATGTGGCGACATGTCGATAAAGTAGGAATCGGGTAAATATTACATAACCTTAGCATCTTAAGTTATATTTTCGTTTCAAGATTCTCGAAATTCAAATGGTACGGAAATAAAAATTTTCTGATTTTGATCAAAGATTCTTCGCACTTCCAACTTTTCAAAATACTTCATTTCACAAGAATGACACAGACCTGCGAACTAAACATCAGCTTGAATCGAGAATTAAGTGGTCCAAGTTGTGGTACTTTGTACAATTAATAAGTGCCTCTCTCTTGTTTGAAACCTGAACGATATGTCTAACATCTTCCCCTCATTTTTATTTTCATTATATTCCTCAGTCCAGTTTATTCTATTCAAGCTTTTCTTTTTACATTTATAATTACACAGACATGTACCTGTTTACATATACACTCATATCGATATCGTAAACTCGAATTGTACATTAGGTATAATAAAGGGATGAGTGTTTTCGCTATCAATCTGTATAAAATATTTTCATATTTGAGATATTTACAGTACACGAAACGCACATCATATCATATTGGGTCCATACACTTCATATATACCCTCACGTAATAATCGTTAAAATAGTTTCGAGTTTCCTTCGATGTAAAAGGGCACTTGATTGAACATAGAGACGTAATTTATATATCATTGGATGATAAACCATTCACTAAAGGAAACAACGATTTGTCAGGCATTCGGGGAATTAATTCTATTTTCTCTCTTACACTCTCTGCTGATTCATTCGGTGAGATTCAGCGTCACACTGAACTTTCTCTCTTGGTCATTACTACTGGGGTTCCTAAGGATGTGTCCTTCTGGGACTGGATGCAACACTGGCCTTGGATCCTGGCCTCGACTTCCTTTGTCAAAATTAAACTACCTTGACAAGTCCGATTTACCACGTTCATGCTAGTGTATAACACTGATGGGCTCATTCTTCCCATTGTCATGGATTGAACACTTTGATTGGGCCAGTGCTGTCTTGGCAAGGTGCACATCCCACTTTCGTAGACTTCACTAACCATGGGTTGAAACTGTAAAAAAAAAAAAGATTTTTTATATCAGCTATTATACGAGGGTCGTTTGATGAATTCGGTAAAGGAGCAAGTACAAATTTTGTTTTTTGAAGAGTTTGTCTTTATTTTCAAACATAGTCGCCTTCGAGGGCAAAATACGCATTCACGGCATCGATTAATTTTTCATTGGATGAGAAAGTCTTCCAACCTTGGAGAATAGGGTGGATGAGGAATCGACTCGAAGCCCAGTTCGTGTATTTTTACCATTGAGAGTGCGGAGGTGTGAGCCGGTGCGTTGT
Organism: Melikaiella ostensackeni; assembly: GCA_032362435.1. Classification (NCBI taxonomy): domain Eukaryota; kingdom Metazoa; phylum Arthropoda; class Insecta; order Hymenoptera; family Cynipidae; genus Melikaiella; species Melikaiella ostensackeni. The sequence continues at coordinate 15,826,709 of JAUMHM010000072.1, forward strand.
CGTGATGAAACAGCACATTTTTGTGTGCCAATCGAAGCCGTTGTTCCGTAGTTTGGCTTTTAAACAGTCCAATAATGATGCATAGTACGTTCCTCTTATGGTTTTACCCTTCTCCAAGTAATTAATGAGGAAAATTCCTTGAAAATCTCAAAAACACTGTGAGCGTCACCTTCCCAGTTGAAAAAACAGTCTTCGCCTTCTTTGGCGCACTTTCACCAGGCAGTATCCACTGCTTTGACTGCTGCTTTGTCTCAAATGTATAGAGGTGGATCCAGGTTTCGTCCACAGTTACGAACCAATGCAAAAACTCCTCCGGATTCCGATTAAACTTCGCCGAACACTGCGCTGAAACGTCTTTTCGGTTGCGCTTTTGATCGAGAGTCAGCAGTCGCAGCACTCATTTTGCATACACCCTCTTGAGCTCCAATTCTTCATACAAGATGTCATAGAATGGCTTGGTGGAGATGTGTAAAGCCTTAAGAATTTCACGCATCTTGACCCAGCCGTCTTCTATAACCACATGATGAATTTTTTTCACCATATCCGATGTGGTGACCTCAACTGGGCGTCCGGAGCGCGCTTCATCTATAGTTGTGGTTCGGCCATGTTTACATTCGTTTATCCAAAAATAAACGCTTTTCAACGAAGGAGCAGACTTCCCGTGAACTTCGTCTAACTCGGCTTTGATCTGCGCGCCCGTCCAATTTTTTAAATAAAAATGTTTTACCACTGCACGGAATTCTTCTTTTTCCATTTTTTCGAAAACTATTGACACGCTCACTCCAAATGTATGCCAAATGCAAATATGGCGTCGATTTTGGCTGAAGCTTGACAGAGATTAATTTAAAGAGTGCTGTTTCTTGGCCATATACCACAAAAGTTTATTTTGGTGCCATCTGGATGGAAATTCACCTTACTTATCAAGCGACCCTCGTACATTATTAGGAGCTGTTCAAAAAATACGTAACGGTTTTGTCTGAGAATTTTGATCCCCTATCCCCCTCTTCATAACGCTTTCTCTATAGTAAGTGTGTAACTTTAACATTAGCGTAACGCTGGAGGTGACACCCCTCCACCCTAAAGTTGTTACGTATTTTTTGAACGGCCCCTCATATCTATTCAGAGAAAAAGTCTTCACGAAAACAGGGCGTCAACTCAAATCCTGAAAAAAAGTCCCTGACAATTCCAGGGGTTTTTCCACGAATTTCTAGATTTCTCCAGGTATGATTTTTCTTAGTAAGGAGCCATTCAAGTATTAAATGCTGTATTTCTTAGAGCATTCGACCCTTACACCCTTTCAAATTCAAAGCATCATAAAATACTTGAATAACTCAAGATTATAATTCACTTGTGTTGAGTTTGATTTTAAGTAATTAATATAAACAAATGAGATATATGTATACGATTTCGAGAGTTTATTATAAATAATGTTTTTTCAGTTCTTGCAAATGTCTAATTGGGTAAAGTAAATAACTTTTTTGTTGAGAATTCATATTTTCAGGTTAAAAATTCCACTGTTTTGTATGAAATTCGTATTTTTGGCTCGAAATTTCAACAGATTGGTAGAAAAATCAATTATTCGGTTGAAAATTAACTTTTTTGTGGTGAATTCATATTTTCGGCTCAAAAATTCAACACTTTTGTCGAAAATTCATTTTTTTGGCATGAAAATTCATCTCTTTTGTTGGAAATTTCATCTTTTTTGTTGAAAAATCTAACTGTTTGGTTCAAAACTGATCTGTTTTGGCTGAGATTTCAACTGTTTTGTTGAATCTTCATCTATTTAGTTGGAAATTAACTTTCTGGTTAAAAAATTCACAATTTGGGTTCAAAATTCAACTATTTTGTACATAATTCGCCTCTTCTACTTGACATTTCATTAGTTTGGTAAAAAATTCAACTCCTTTGTTGAAGATTCGTCTTTTTGGTTTAAAAATTTATCTCTTTTGGTAGAAATTTAATCTTTCTGGTCGAAAATGTAACGGTTTGGTTCGAAATTAATCTGTTTTGGTTGAGGATTCAACTATTTTGTTGAAACTTGAACTATTTAGTTAAGAATTAACGTTTTGATTGAAAATGCATATTTTTGGGCTCAAAATTTAACTGCTTCGCACAATATATTTTTTATACTTGAAATTTCATTAGTTTTGTAGAAAATACAACTTTTAGGTTAAAAATTAACTTTGTATATTTTCAAGTTATAAATTCAACTCTTTTGTTGAAAAATTCTCTTTTTTGTTTAAAAACTGATCTCTTTTGATAGAAATTTCATCTTTTTTGCTTAAAAATTCAACTGATTGGTTGAAAATTATTCTGTTTTGGAAGAGGTTTCAACTATTTTGTTGAAAATTCATGTTTTCGGGCTCAAAATTTAATTGTTTTGTAGAATATTTGTCTCTTTTGCTTAAAATTCCAATAGTTTGATAGAAAATTAGACTACTCAGTTGAAAATTTAGGTGTTTGGTTAAAAATAAATTTTCTAAGTTGAAAACTAATCTGTTTTGGTTGACTATTCAACCACTTTGTTGAAGAATCTAATATTTAATTAAAAATTGAATTTTTTGTTGAGAAATTTATATTTTCGGGTTGAAGATTTAATAGTTTTATAGAAAAATCATCTTTTTGGCTTGGAAAGTCATTTATTTTGGTAAAAATTTAGTGTTTTTTTTGCTTAAAAATGCAACTTTTTGGTAGAAAATGAACCCGTTCCGGCTGGGGATTCAACCATTTTCTTCTAAAATCATCAATTCGATTGAAAATTAACTTTCTTGTTGAAAATTCATATTTTTGGTTAAAAACTCAATACTTTCGTTGGAAATTCAACTGTTTGGCAGAGAATGAACAATTTTGTTAAAAATTCGCCTTCTTTAGGCGAATTCAACTGTTTTTCATTCAAAATTTGAAAAATTTGTTTGCTGAAATATAAACTATAGTATTACATTTTTTGTTTGTTAAAACTCACAGTTTTTGGCTAAAAATTCAACTACTTGGTTGAAATTGGAAATAATTATTTGTTAAAAATTCATTTTTTTTTGGTTGAAGATTCATCATTTAAGTTAAAAATTCGTCTTTTAGGTTGTACGTTTGACAATTTTGACGGAAATTAGTTTTTTTGGTTCAAATCTGGTCTTTTTTAGTCCAGAATCTATGCATTTGGTTTAAAATTCATGTATATTACTGAAAATTCGTCTTTTCTGGTAGAAAATGATTCTTTTTGGTTAAAAATGCAACCATTTGGTTGCATGCCAGCCAGCCAGCCAGCCAGCCAGAAACAAGAAAACCCGTAACTTACATTTGGAATTTAGCGCCTGATTCACAATTGCATCTGATACATTAATGAGAAAAACAATTATGATTCTCGTGCCAAGTCCCAAATGTGAGTTACGGGTTTTCTTGTTTTGCACGGCAGAATATAAGAATTTTGAAGCTAAAAATAATCGTCGCTCTACCTAATTTATTCTTCATATTAAAAAAAATTATACAAATGAAGAATTAATTCATATTGGGAAATATGATGAAATGCTAAAAAATATTTTAAAAATTAGATATAAAATTTGAAAAGTAGAATGAAGCTTGCAATACTCACGCTTTTATGTTTCGTTGATATATTAGAAAGCTCACGAAGTGGCAATCCATTTCGAATAGTGCAGTATCCTACATAATTTCCATGAGTACTCATAGATGAACTCGAATGTTCTGTTAAACTTCTCGCAGGGGATGTTTCTATCGTTGAAATGAGCCTTCGTTTTCGCAAATACTCTGATGGCTCGTCTCCTGCAAATTAAATTATTTCCATGAAATTCATAATATTCTGCTCATTCAGTGAGATTAAAATTCAATCACGGCATAAATTAGTAACAGTTCAAATAAGAAACGACTTAATTTTTCGAAATTATCTAGAATCGAATTAAAAATTACTTCAATTTGAAGGCCTTCAAATTTCGAAATCCATCGAGTTTGGAAAAACCAGGTTGATCATTGGAACGGGAAACCGGAAAATGGCTGGAACTTTTGAGAACAGGAATTGAAATGTTTAAAATTGAAAAGCTAAAAATATTAATTTTTCAAACCTGAACAACTTAAAAATTAACATTTTCTTAAATTATAAGTTTGAAACGATAGAAATTTTGTAGTTCAAATTTAAAACAGTTTTCAATTCTGAACTCTACAATTTTAGTTGTTTTTTTTCTAACATATGAGGTTTAATGTTGCAATAAAAATTGAAATGGTTGAATTCGAAAAATTATGAGGTGCAATTCTACACTCATTGTTTGTAAACGATTTGAATCAAAGTAACTTTACTTTAAAGGGCCTTAGTTTGAAAACATTTCAACTTTGCAATTATGTAGATTGCTCTATTGTGAATGTCTTTTAAAAAATATTTCAGTTTGAATATTTTTTTTAGAATGATTGAATTGTGGAGGTTCACAATTGAGTGGTTGGGTGCAAGAACACCCTACTTTCATTTTTAGACGTCACTTGTTTTTCATTTATTCTTCATGAAGTTATGTGCAGACAAATGAAAAACAAGAGACTTCTGAAAAGGTAAGTAGACTATTCTTGCACCCAACTGCTCAATTTAAATTTTCTCAGTTTTAATCAGTGAAAATGCCAGGTAATTTATATTTGATTAACAGTCTTGGAACTTCTAAGTCGAAACTAATATCCAATTACTTCAAATGTCACTTGATACTACATGAAGATATAATTTAAAACATTTCTACGATTCCAATTTAAAATTAAGCATATTTAAATTCCTAATTTTGAAAGCGTTCAGTTTTGAGACTAAAATTTTTAATTTGCTTGCATTCGGAAAGTTGAATTCGAAAATGTGAAGTTTTCCAATTTTTAATTCCTCAATACAGATTATTACATCACAATTACAATTTGAATATTATTCAGCTTCAAACACTCGAGTTTTCGAATTATAATAGGCTGGACAAAATTGTCGTAGGCCGAGAAAAAACGGAAATTCTTCTCTTAGCTTTTAGTGGACAACCTGAAGCATTACAATTTTCAAATTTTCTAAATTCAAAAGATACAGTTTTGGAGAAATTGAATTTTTACACCCTCGGAATTTTATTCTCAACTTAAAAGCAATCGATTGAGAAAATAATTTTATTTTTAGGGGCTTGTAGCCTCAGGCAGAAGTCCTTATAGTTTTGGTCAGGTGTCCGTCCGTCGTATAAAAAAGGGTAAGTAAGGGGAGGTAAGGGAAAATTAGAAGCAGTGAGGGGAGGGAGGTGATGCAAAGTGAGGGAAGGGGATGATGGGAAATTAGGGAAAATTTTGGAAGTGAGGAGAAATGAGGGGAGGAGAGGGAAAATTGGAGGATGAGGGATATGGCAAGTAAGGGAAAGTGAAGGGAAATGGGGGGTGTAGGTGCCCGTCGCCTACTCTAATTATTTGGTACTTTGAAATTCTCTAAAAAACTATGAAAATTAAGGGTTATTATATGACTAAAGACAAATGAGCGGCTAGAAGTATAAATGTGACAAAAAAAGTTTGTGAGTAAAAATTGAATATAAATTTTTCGGAGTAAAAAGAGAACAAGCAAATCTTCCGAGTAAAAACGGAACAAAATTTCCTTAGAGTAAAAATGCAACAAATTAATTCTCCGAGTAAAAACGGAACAAACGGGCGCACGGCTGGTGGGAGGGGATACACGCACGGATGGTAGGTGGGGATGCACGTTCAAACCGTACCCAGTGATGGATCAACATTTTCAAGTTGCTGAATAAAAGAAAATCGCAAAAAATCAAAATACATTAGTTGAATGACGTCTTTACTGTTATTTTGGAAAACGTAGATATTATATTAACCCAAGAATAAATAATTCAAGAATCCCATTTTTATTGGCATTCGGCTCTGTTAACATTTCTTTTTAATTATTTGCAAAAAATGAATAAAAAAAGGCAAATTTTTAAGCCGCGAATGATTTGTCACGTGTTTATGGCCCGCATACACGTCTTAAATTTTTGGCATTGTTTATACATCTTTTACAAATAATTAAAAAGAAATGTTAACAGACCCTAATGCCAACAAAAATGGGATTTTTAAATTATTTCAAAATATATTAGTTTACAAAAATTAAAAATAAATGTGAAATGCTATTCTCATTAGAATTTTTTTAAATCTAATCATTACTTTTGGTGGAGAAAATCGACATTTTTACTAACTGAAAATCAAAGTATTTTTGGAATATAAATTGCGATCACTCAGAGTGAAATATTAACCAAATTGTTCAATTTTAAAGAAATATGCATAGCATAGTTCATTGGAGCATACAAATGATGAACAATGTGAAAAAATGTTTAAGAATAAATGTTAATATCTGACTGTGTTTTTGGAACTTACATAAGAAAAAGCATCAGAGAATTATTGAATTTGGAAAAACTTCTAGCGATTAAGTTATTCCGTGACGCGGAAGAAAGCTGTCTGAAAACGTGAAGATACAATAATGTATTTGTGTATTCCGCAACATATCGTATTAGCAAACGTTCTGCCGAGCTCCCTGAACTGTGTATTTTCTATTACACGATTTCTGTTTTTCATTTTACGTTTTTTGTTTTCGTCTGCGAATATTTTCTGAACTGAAAACGGCCATGAGTCTCCCAAAAATCACTCTCAGAACGGCAAATGAAATTTTTGCGACAAACGATATTGTGTAAGAGATTCGAAAAGATCAAATTTTCTACATATTTCCCATGAAAAAACATAATTTAAGCAATAGTAATTATTTAAATAATTCCCAATTGTCGACATTGTGTAAGAGATTCGAAAAAATAAAATTTCCTTTATCTCCTTCATGAATAGGCACAATTTAAGGATTAGTCATTGTTTGAATAATTCCCAATTGTCAACATTGTGTGAAAGATTCAAAAAGATCAATTTTTCTCCATATTTCCCATGAAAAAAACACAATTTAACGACAAGTAATTGTTTAAATAATTCCCAATTGTCGATATTGTGTAAGAGATTCGAAAAAATAAAATTTTCTTTATCTCTCCCATGAAAAGGCACAATTCAAGGATTAGTAATTGTTTAAATAATTCCCAATTGTCAACATTGTGTAAGAGATTCGAAAAAATAAAATTTTCTTTATCTCTCCCATGAGGAGACACAATTCAAGAATTAGTAATTGTTTAAATAATTCCCAATTGTCGATATTGTGTAAGAGATGCGCAAAAATAAAATTTTCTTTATCTCTCCCATGAAAAGGCACAATCTAAGAATTAGGAATTGTTAAACTGATTCCCAATTCTCTTCAACAAAAAATATTGCTCTTGGCATTCATGAACTGTGTCACACAATCCAAAAAATACTAACTTCTCATGAAAAAATATTACTCTCAACATTCGTTAACTGTGTCATTAATTCCAGGAAAATCTCAATTTTAATGATTTAATGAAGAAAAAGATTTGAACAGATAGGATTTTTTAAAACAATTTCAAAATCTGTTAGATAGAAAATATTACTCTCAACATTCATGAACGGTATCATTTATTCGAAAAGTATCACATTTTTAGGATTTACAGGGGAAAAAATTGTTTAAACAGCTAAACATTAGTTAAAAAATACTTCAGAACTTTAGCTTCATCGTATGATAATAATTTATGCTAGAAAAAATAAATGAAAAGTCATCTTTATTATGAATGTTACATGAAACTGCTCTCTTAATTTGAATCAGTGGAATTTCACTGCGAATCCGTGACATACTTCTAGCTATCAGTGAATCAGTTGAATCAGTGATATTTCTCTGATTCAATTAGTCAGAAGTAAGTTACTGATTTTCAGCTAATTCTCTGATTCGAATATAGAGAGTGCTATTTTCAATGTTTTGGGTCACTTTCCGGGCACAATGCAAGGCGGTTGTGTGATTTGAAATTAAAATTTATTGGGTGAAAATTATTCGCTCAAAATTCCTTAAGAAGTGACTGAACTTTAATTTACAAATAATTCAAAACAGGCACTTGTTTTTCCCATCAAAAATTCCCACTTTCATTCCAATTTTTCAAAGTCTCGGAGGCATGGGTAAATATTGACGCATCCAAAATCGATTTTCTGAACGACCCTATTATACACTGTATCCCTTATTCACCTATTTTTCCCCCTTTCCAAATTTTTTTTTTCACTCTTTTCAAGATACTTTCCCTTTTTCTCACTATTTTTGTCTTCTTTCACGTGAATTCGGACTGAATTAATAAAATCCAATAAGAAAATTGAACTATTTTTGTTGAAAATAGAAACATTTGTTTGAAAATTCAGTCTTCTTCGCTTGAAGATCATTCATTTTTGGTTGAAAGCTCGACTATTACGTGTTTGGTTTAGAATTAATCTTTTCGGCTCAAAATTCCACTATTTTGCTGAAAATAATTTTGTTTTTTGCACGAGAATAGGATCCGTTTTTTTAACCTTTTCCGGAGAAAGAACCCTATTTTTAATTAAAAATAAATTTTGAACGACTGTGATTCCTGCAGTAGTCTAAAAAGTCAAATTTCTGAATTCTTCCCTATTCTCAACAAGAAGAATTCAATTTTCTTATGAGGTTTTATTAATTCAGTCCGAATTTGAGTGAAAAAAAAACGAAAATAGGGGAAAAAGGGAAAGTATGTTGAAGAGAGTGGAAAAAGAGGGCCTTTGAAAAATTGAAATGAAAATAGGAATTCAAATATAAAAAACAAGTACCTGTTTTTAATTTATTGTGAATTAGAGTTTAGTCACTTCTTGAGGAATTTTCAGGGAATAATTTCCACGCCATAAATCTTAATTTTAAATCACCCAGCTCCCTTTGCATTGTGCCCGGAAAGTGACTTAAAACATATAAAATAGCACTCTCTATATTCGAATCAGAAAAATAAATGAAAATCAGTAACTTACTTCTGACTAATTGAATCAGTATATCAGTGATAGCTAGAAATATGTCACTGATTCACAGTGAAATTCCACTGATTCAAATTGAGAGAGCAGTTTCATTTCTTTTTTCTAGCAAAAATTATTATCATACGGTAAAGCTAAAGCTTTGAAGTATTTTAAAACTAATTTTTAGCTGTTTAAACAGTTATTATACGTTTGAACAATTTTTTCCCTGTAAATCCTGGAAATGCATTATGTTTTGAATAAATGATACCATTCATGAATGTTGAGAGAAATATTTTTCATTTAACATATTTTGAAATTGTTTAAGCAAATTCTATTTGTTGGAATATTTTTCTCCATTAAATCATTAAAATTGAGATTTTACTGGAATTAATGACACACTTAACAAACGTTGAAAGTAATATTTTTTCATGAAAAGTTAGTATTTATTGGAATTAGTGACACAGTTTATTTATTTCAAGAGTAATTTTTGTTGTTTTGGACAATTAGAAATTATTTAAACAATTGCTAATCTTTAAATCGTGCCTTTCCATGGGAAAGATGGAGAAAATTTTTATCTCTTCGAATTTCTTACACAATGTCGTTTGTCGCAAAAATTTCATTTGCAGTTCTGAGGGTGATTTTTGGGAGACTTATGGCCGTTTTTAGTTTGGGAAATATTCGCAAACGAAAAAAAAAATGAAAAACAGAAATCGTATTATAAGAAATATATGGTTCAGGAAGCTCGGCAGTACGTACGCATATACGAATTGTTGCGAAATACACAAATTTACATGATAGTATCTTCATATTTCCAGATAGCTTCCTTTCGCACAGTGGGGCAAAATGATGAAAAAATGTTCAAAATAAGATTCCGGCTACAATTTTTTAACCGTTCGAGAATTTGTTTTTTTGAAAATCAAAGCTAACTGAATTCTTAAGAGATCCCTCGAGGCCGATTAAAAAAAAAATTAGTGTTTACTTTATGTATACACAAAGTTGGCAAAAATCGTAAAATTTAAGATATTGTTACTATAATAACACGCAATTAATTCAAAATGATTG
>JAUMHM010000072.1:15840343-15851541 GCA_032362435.1 Melikaiella ostensackeni
GTATTTTTTGGTAGAAAATTAATCTTCTTGATTGAAAATTCAACAATTCGATTGAAAGTTGAACTAATGCGTTGGAAATTAATTTTATTAGTTCAAGGTCAATCTCTTCGGTTGAAAATTCAACTATGGTGTTGGAAATTTGTACATTTGATTGAAAATCAATTTTTTGGACTGCAAATTTAGTCACTCCTCTTTTGGTTGAAAATTTAACTGTTCTGTAGAAAATTTGTCTCTTTGGATTAAAAGTTCAACTGTTTCTCGAAAATTCATCTTCTTGGGGGAAAAATTCTATTTTTTTTTAATAGAAAATACAACTATTTGATTAAATAATAACTTTTTTGTTGAAAATTCATACATTCTAGTAGAAAATTTATACTTCATGGTAGAAAATTCAACTGTTTTCTAGAGAATTCGCCTTTTTGGCTTGAGAATCCAACAATTTGGTTAACACTTTTTTTCTCTGTTGGATGAAAAACATTTCTTGGCTGAAAATTCATCTCTTTTGCTAGAAATTCTTATATTTTTTGGATAAAAGTGCAAGAGTGTTGTTAATAGTAAATCTATTTTGGTTAAGGATACAACTGTTTTGTTAAAAATTCGTCTCTTTCGTTTCAAATCAACTGTTTATCATTTGAAATTGAAATCTCTCTTGGTTGAAATATCAACTATTGCACTTCCCGTCGAGAAGTCATATTTTGTGGTCAAATTCGACTTTTTTTTAATTGAAAATTAGAATCTCTTTTTGGTGAAAAATTTGATTGTTTTGTTGAATATTCGTCTCTTTGGATAAAAAATACGTCTTTTTGGATTATTTATTCAACTATTTGGTTTGAAATGCAACTGTTTTTGGTTGAAGTTTAATCTTTTCTTTTAAGAATTCGACTAGTCGGTTGGAAATTAATCAGTTTGTTGGAAAGTTAACTATCTGATTAACAATTCAACTATTTGGTTGTAAATGGAACTTTCTAGTTAATAATTAATTTTTTTGTTCAAAAATTCAATTATTTGTTTGAAAATTCATCCTTGTAGGTTGAAAATTTATCTTTCATGGTTGGTTTGTTTCAAAATTGAAGTTTCTTAGAAGTTGGTCATTTTGAAATATCAAATTTGAGAATTAAAACCCTGAAAGCTTTTCTAAGTAGGGGGCTTCCTACTTTGGCGTATTTTTGTCTTTTATGAACTTGAGAATTTCGTCATTTTCGAAAATTCTTGACACTTTTTAATTTTCATTTAAGAAAGCCTCAAATTTGTAGCTTTTTTCTCTCAGCCATGAATCTTTAAATTCATTGTAAAGGTTTGATAATTTGAATTCTAAATTGGAAGGCTTTCATATTTGATATTTCTCAACTTCATATATTTTTTCCAATTTGGGTCAACATTTTTTGCTCGGATGCTTTGAAGTTGCACGACTCCTACGAACATACTTATTCATCAAAAATAAAATACCTTTTTATGTTTGATGAGGATATACAAATATTTATTACTGGCGAGAATGCTGGGAGAAATGTTGGTATATTGGCAAGAATATTTCAATGAATACTGGTAAAGGTATTTATGAAAATATTGGTGGAGTTATTAAAACACACATTGGCAAAGTTATTACCTGAATTACTGGAATGAGTGATTGGAAAATTATCTGAGAGGAGTATTTAAAAATTGCCAATAATTCCAACGATAATTTCACTAATTTCGAAACGCCAGAAATTTTTAATTTAATAAGCAAAATTTGAGACCAATATTCTTTTCAAACTGTGAATACTTCAACTCAATGAAGCTTCAACTGAAAATCATTAAAATTGATGAATTTCAAATCGCAAGTTTATAAGACTAAATAAATTTTAATTTTACATTCTCAATATTGAATAGTTTTCAATTTCAAATCATTCAAGCTGAACTTTTCCAAAAAAGCATTCTAAGTTACATTATTTTACATAAACATACCAAATTAATGAATCCTCAATTGAAAGTCATTAAGTTTGATGAAGTTTCAATTAAAAATGTATAAAATTGAATGAATTTCTATTTTACATCTTAGAAATTGAACTTTAAAAAAAAAAGCATTCAAAACGCCAACATTTTATACTGTAAAGATTCCAGATTAATGAATCTTGAATTGTAAATCTCTAAAACTCAAGAATGTTCAATTCCAAATCTATAAAATTGAACTAAATATTCCAAAAAAGGTTCAAAATTACATCATTTTGAACTGTAAACATTTAAAATTATTGAATTTTCAACTGAAAATCATTAAAATGTTTGAATTTTAAATCGAAAATGTATGAAAATGAATAATTTTTAATTTTGAATCTTGTAAGCTCAACTATTCCAAAAAAGCATTGTAAATTACATGATTCTAAGCAACAAACGTTCCAAATTAATTAATCTTCAATTGCAATCTTAGAAGTTCAAGAACTTTCAATTGGAAATCTATAAAATTAAATAAATTTCAATTTCAAATCTTCAAAATTGAACTCTTAAAAAAAACATTCCATATTGCACCATTTTTGATTTTACACGTTAAATATTGAAGAGCCTTTAATTGTAGGATATCAAATTGAAAGATCTGATAGCTGCAAAATTTTCAGCTTAAAGGATTAGTTTTTAAACAATTTTGAATGAAATGCCTCTAGAATGAATTCGAAGCAATGGAAAATTAAAAAAATAATTTGTCAAACTGAAGTCTGAAAGAAATTGAAATTAATTTTAAAAAATCCTTCAAAACGAGTAGAATAAGTGTTATATAAGAAATGATACAATTTTAATTCCTTTCTGATGAAATTGTCCAATTTTCAAAATGTTAATCTGAAATTTTTCGATTTTGAAAGCTTGTGATGAGAAATTTTTCAGCTTCAAACATTTTTAATTTTAAATTAATCAATTTCAAATGCTTTCATTCAGAAATGATACAAGTTTAATCCCTTTTTATTTAATTTAAAATATTGTCCTTTTTTAAATTTTATCTGATCTAAAATTGTGTGATTTGGAATGTTTTCAATTCAAAATCGTTTATTACATATTTTTTTAAAATTTCAAATACTTTCGATCGGAAATTAATAAATGTTTGAGAAATTTGTTAAACTCTTAATATTTGAAAATTTGTTCAATAATTCATCTCCATTTTCAAACATAAAGGAACTTAAAGGAAAAAACCTATGACTTCTTTTCAGACAAAAAAAATAAATAAAAAGGAACCCAAAAGCACAGAAAAGGCCTTAATTTATTGTTGATCCATATTTTAGAAGATCAATTGTTCATTATTTACAAAAATGCTTTTGATTATTGAAAAGGTCATTAAAAACCGTATCGAACCTGTAGAGGAAAAACAAATTTAATTAGTACTAACAGAAATATAAACCACCAAAATTTATGATAGTTGAAAAATGAGGAGCTTCTTATTCTTAATTTTTAATTATTAAAAGTTCGATAAGTTGATGAATTAAAAATGTTATAATTTTAAAAACTTTAAATTCAGAAAAGGTCTGATGCTTTGATTTCGTAGTGAAGTATTCAATATTTAAATTGAGAAGTTTTTCAGGTTTGAAAGTTCTAATTTCTCAATTTCAATGACCTGAAAGAATGTTTGCTAATCGGGAGAGACCAGAAATTCGTTTTCGTTCATAGAGGCAACTCTGAAATATTTTCGATTTATATTGAAAATTCGGTTCCTAACAAGAAACTTCTCACGGTCATAATCATGATCATGATCATCGTCATCAATCATGATTGCTAATATCTGATAATGAAGATTTTTACCTGCTTCTGAGGTCAACTGCTTCTCGGGTAACCTCAAGGTTCCTGCCTGGACAACCAGAGGTTCACTGCGGCCCTTATCGTTGTATGCAAACACGCAGGCCTGATAAAGTGCTCCAGAATCCAGATTCGTTACACTAAATCTGGGCACAGAAGAAGATAGGTTTGCTTTCAGTTCTTGGCTATTAGTTTCCCTCACTTCGAGAAGGAACGATTGAGGTAGACCACCGTTGAAACCCTCGGTACACTTTACCGTGAAGGAATTCGTCGATGTGTTCGAGGTTGTGCAATTGTGGACCATGTCTGGTCGACCTGAAAGTAAAACGCTTCTAATCAGAATGGAGGGAACGAAATTATTTATTAAAAGGAAGAAAAAAAAAAGAAGAAAAGAAATTGATTTCGAAAAAACTATAGTAGTACCATATGTACAAGAACTAAGTCAAGACGTCATAAGAGCATGTATGAAAGCAAATATTAACATCTTTTTTGAAGACGGACACCGGCTGAGAGTCTCTTTGCATATCGCCAAAAGATATTGTACCGAAATTCGAAAAAACGAATCTTGTATACATAACCAAATGTGAAAATTGCGGCGCCGTATATATAGGGCAAATAAAAAATTATCTAAAAAACGCATTACTGCACACCTAAGTTAAGAAAGACAACTGGCAGACAAAACAGCACTCTGTAAACATGCGAAAGAATATGACCACAAGTTTCATTTTAACTCAAAAAGTATAAAATTTCTACACACAGAATCCAATCTCCTCAGAAGAAATATACTAGGAATGTTTTAAATTGTTAAAAAATAAGAACACTGTTCAACATAAAAGAACTCAGAGCCCCATATTATAGTCTCATGCAAACATAAATTCAAATCGCCCGCCAATATGACGTCTCACAAACCAACCTAACATGAAAACTTCAGTCTTTTGACCTCGATCGTCAACACGAGGTCAAAGAAAGTAATAATGTTATAGCTTTTAGAAGAAAACACACACCAATTAACGAATGGTGAGCACACAGGCATACTGTATAACAAAACTAAATAGTGATTGGAAGAAAAATTCAGCAAACATTAAAATAAACTCATCATATTATTTACAGATTACTTTTTGGAGGTTAAGGACGCAACAACATATTGCTTTGCATTTTAACACTTCACAAATCTTTTTCAGATTATAAACACTATCACAACTTCAAAAAATCAAATTGATTTTACCATAAAACAATATTTACATGTATGACAAAATATGATTTCGACCTAGTGGGCAAAAAGGCATTGTCATGTTGAGGACGTCCATGGCAGCCCTAGTTGATGTCTTAAAGACGTCATGTGTCCAAAAGACATCTTAAGGACCTGATACGTCTTTGGGACATCAATTGGACTGACATGGACGTCTTAGGGATGTCTTTACGTTATCCTCAGTATGACGATGTCTTTTTGCCCAGTTGGGAGAGACCAATCTAGTTAAAACCCAGTGGGCAGAAAGACATTGTCATTCTGAGGGCATCCTAAAGACATCCTCAGGACGTCCATGTCAGTCCAATGAATGCATTAAGATCGTCTGATGTCCAAAAGACGTCTATATGACCTGAGACGTCTTTAGGACATCAATTGGACTGACATGGACGTCTCAGGGATGTCTTTACGACATCCTCAGGATGACGATGACTTTTTGCCCAGTGGGAAACTCACTACCGAATAATCTTTCCAAGGTAACAGTAGTACCATTAGAAATTATTAAATGAAATAAAGTAAGAACATAAGATCCACAATTCTTATTTAAAAAAACTTATTGAAAAACTTATTGTACAGATAAACGCTCTCAAACAACATGGAGGTTTCCTAGAATTTTTTTTTGATGTCTGTCTACGTCCTGATGATGATGTGGTACCACATCGAAATGCGTTGACGACTGAATTAAGCTAAATAAAGCTACTTGACATATAATTGGATATTCATCAATTCTCCGTGATCTCAGAGGTCTATAAAAAAGAAACTCATCATAACAAGGTCAAAAAAACTAGAAATTATTATTTATTAAAAATTAGTAAAAGTAGGCGACAGGCGCCTACAAAAAAGGGTTTTGTAGCCTATCAAGTCGTTCAAATCTCCTTCTCCTCTTCCCACACTTCTCCGCTCTCCCACACTTTTATTCACAGTCTTATGAATTAAAATCGACATGAGTGGTCAATCCAAACTCTGATATTATGGTTTCGATTCCACCTTAAGCTGTATATGAAGGTGGTCCGGAAAAAGCAAATACGAGACTGGCAGCCTTAATTTTAAATGAAATAAGTGCAATTTATAAGCAATAGAAAGCAATTTAAAAGTTTCAGTAACTTGTTTATTAACCCAAGGATGTCACACCGGGTCACCATGACTCCCAAGTTTTTAAAAATAATATCTTATCATACATCCTTAGCTAAAATAATTAAACAATTGTCAAATGAAAATATTTTTCGTGAAATCTTTTTTTTTCCAAATTTGACCATTCAAGATTTTTTTTTGAATATATAATGCCACTTTAATTCTTGATTTTTTAGAATTATAATACATTCTCAAATGTTCAATCTTCATCCTAGAATTTTCTTAGAATTTTTGGGCACTTATTTTTTAAACTGATGCTTATCGAAAATTGCGTTGGCTCGCGATGACCCGGAATGAGAGTTTCTTTCGAAAAAAGGTGTGACAACCTATAGTTAATTATTATTAATTGCTTGAGTAATAACTTTTAAATATTTAATTGCAAATTCTTGGTATCCTCGAAACGATATAAACTAATCAGGCACCATAAAGAATCAATATGGTCGATCATATTGATCATTTATACTACCTAATTAGTTCATGTCGTTATGGGGATACCATTAATTTGCAATAGAAGGTTCAAAACTAATTGTTTACACGAATGAAAATTGCTTCAAAAGTTAATGTTAGTTAAAAAAATGCATAAAACTTTCACTTTGTTCATTAAAGATAATCTGTATAAAAAAAAATCTGCCTTGCTTCGCTCGCAAGTTTGAGCGCGCTTAGGGCGCGCGATTCGGTCAACGCGCTTCGCGCTCGGTGTTATATGTTCTTCATGTACAAATTACTAAATTTTTTTTTGATTTCAAATGAGAAAGGAAACTTATTTACTCAAGGCTCTATATGCCTTGAGGAATACATTCTCATCATAATATTCGCGCTTTGCGCTCGATTTTCTGCGCTCATCTTATAATATATACAAATAAATAGTTAAAAAAAACGATTAAAAATTATCTTGATTCACGATTGGTCCTATAAAGAAATGTTTAACAGCAATTTCATTTGACACTTTGGAAGCACAGATTCTACTTTTTTCACTATTTTTTTCTTATCTTGCGTCGTTTGGCTCAAAACTAAAAATAAAATTATTCCAATACTATTTTCTCTGCTTAAAATGAAAATTATGCCTCCTACCAGAAAATGTTTAGAGGCAACTTTACAGGTCGTCGTAAAAGCAACAATTTTGATATCTCAACTATCTTTCGTATTCCGCATTATTTGGCTCAAAATTAGAATTTTCGATTTTTTAGGAAAATTCAAAAAGTTGTTATGACAGTCTTGTAGAGCTTTCAAAAAAGAACGTTTTTCTTGTTCTAACTTTTTTTTCATATCGTGCATTGTTTGGCCTAAAATTTTTATTTTTGTTTCCTTTTTCGAATTTTGTAAATGTTATAACTCTCACAATTTTCTTCTTGGCGAATAAAGTCATGAGGATAAATTATTCGACTTCCTGAGTACTACGAAAATCCGTACATAGAATTTGTAAATTTGAAAAAAGTGATCTCAAAAATTGAAAAAATGCTCTAAATTTTTGAATTTCTGTCCAAAATGGCTGGCTAACAAACTTGACCTTCATTTTAGGACACTTAAAGAGTATACCAAAGGCCAATGCAATCGGTCAATTCTTCCGAAAGTTATCGTGCTCACAAACTAAAAATCTACAGGCACATCCACAGACAGACAGACACATGCGTAAAAACATGTTTTTCGGGTTCAGGGTGTCTCAAAAAAAAATTAAAGGAAGTATTATTAAGAGGTCCCTGCAATTTGTAATCGTTTAATTGAAAATTACGCTTTCCAGTCTCATATTTGTAACAAAAGGTGTTTTCACCATGTATTTTTAATGGGAAAATTGAGGAAGTGAGCGGCACCTGTTAATATTATCCGATAGAAAAAAACATGTGTTAATTTTTTTGAAAGCCTTAAAAAAACTGGGCATTTCCGTGAATGAAATTCCAATTGGCATTTCTGAAACCGTACTATTAAGTATAATTTATATGCCTCTAAATTGATAAATTTTCCATCGATAAAATTTTTTTCGAACAGTATATAGTAGTCATCGTAAAAAATAGTAGCAATAGCTCTTCGCCTGACAGTAAAGTCTAAAAAATATTCTTATTATCTATTAATAAATATGGTATAACTTGACAAAATGTGCTTTAAAGTCTAATGTACTAAAGGTTATAATTTTGCTCCAACTTTGCGAGCAGACAAAAGCAGACAAAGTTCGCGTTGATTGGTCGTAGGTTAAATTTCTTTTTAAACCAATTGAAAACTTGAGTACGAGATAGACGCTCATTACCATAAACTTTATTCAGCAAATTATGCGATTCTGTATCGGGTTCCCCAAGTTTCACAAGAAACTTCACGTTGACGCGCTCTTATACTTCCACACTTAACATAATGCCAGCGGAGCTCAGGTAGACGGTCAACTTCGGACAAAGGTTACTGTCGTACTGAGATAGTTTTAAATAATGACATAGCTGGAGTAGCTTCTGCACGCCAACCGATAATGTCCAAACCTAACCTCCATAATTCATTTATGTAATCACAAATTCCATACACATAAATCTGTTACAAAAAATATCTTGTGCAACTGGAGGAAAGTGCGATTCTGACGAGGGTGAAGTGAACAAATCTTTCCCGCCAGTGGATAGTGGAAAGTTATTATTTTTCTATCTGAATGATACAGCTTATGAATGCTGAGTTACATTCTTTGTTAACATGTTTCTTAATTGTTTAAACAATTTACATTTGTATAACAATTTCTTTTTCCCGCAAAATCGTGAAAAGTCAGCGTGTTCTTTAAGTAATGACACAATTAATGATTATTAAGGGTAAAATTTTTCCGTTTGAAACATTTTTCAAGTATTCAAATAATTTTCACTTGTTTAGACAATTTTTTGCCTTCTGAAAATCACCAAAAGTTAGTATTGCCGGGATAAATGATACAGTTGATGAGTATCAAGAGTAATAATTTAGTGAAAGACAGTTTGTAAATTATTTAAACAATTAATAATAATTTAATTGTGCCTTTTCATAGGAAAGGTAGAAAAATTTATCGTTTTTTCGAATTTTTACACCACGTCCCTTAGTATTCAGTATTTTCTTATTTCAGAAATTATGAACTACTTGTTCAAAATATCTTCTTGCTTAAACCTTTTTTTTCAGTAAGTAATGAATAATTACTTTTTCAGATCGGTTTCGTTTCGTACCATTTCCCAGACAGCAACAAAAAAATATTGTCACGCGAAATGCCGTAAACACTTTCAAGTTCACAGTTCCAAAATTCCACATTGCAATATGATACTTAAAATACGTTTATGATTGGAAAAATTACTTCTCTGTATTGTTTCATTTATATAATTAGGAACAACTAACATATATATTACTTTCATTTCACAGTTTCCAATAATTGACGGAATTTATTTCAAGAAAATAAAAGAACTAAACTTTCTTTTATACCAATGGAATTTAATATACTCATTATTTAAGCAAATAAATATTCTAAACGACTTGTTTATTAGTTTCTAGAATGAGGAAATACTGAATATTAAGGAACACACTGTAAGAGATCCAAAAAAAACTAGAATTTTATCTACCTTTCCAATGAAAAGGCACAAGTGAATGATTAATAAACGTTTAAATAATTTTCAAACTTCCTTTTACGAAAAACAATACTCTTAACTTTCATTGACTGTATCATAAATTCCGAAAATACGAAATTTCAACAATTTTGTGGAGAAAATAAATTATTATACAAACATAAATTGTTTGAGCAATTGAAAATATGTTGAACAAAAAACATATCTTCCAAAATTCACGAAATGTACCATTCCTCCCAAAAAATAATAAATTCTAACGATTTACCGGCGTAAAAAATTTATTGAAACAATTCATAATCAATTAAAAAATTGAAAATAAGTTTTGAAATACTTCAAAAATTGTGTATTACCGAATAATAATCATTTAAGCCAAAAAAGGTATTTAAAAAGTCGTTTTTGGCATGAATTTTACACAAAATCGCCAGTTTTTATTTTTTTGGGGCATCTCCCGGGCACAATACAAAGATGTTGGGGGGGGGGGGGAGTCAAAAAGAGAAGTTATTGGGTAAAAATTATTATTGAACATTCTTTAAGACATGATAAAACTTCAATTGATAAAAAGTTCATAACAAGAAGTTGTTTTTCCATTTTTTCAAAATAAGCTTTTCACATTGAAAATTTCATGTTGAATTCAAAGGCCCGGGGGCATAGGTTAATACTGACCGATTGAAAAGAAATAGGGAATTCCTCATTTCGGGAACGTCACAAAATGGGGGAATCGTTGCTTTCCAGCAAAATAGCATATTCTGCGATAAGGGGCAAAAGCGGCTGATATGAGACGAGTGTGAGTCGACGAAAATCCTGTCTCTCGGCCGCTTGGACCCCTCACCAACTAATGCGAGCCGGCGGCAATTTTAGGAAGGTGGTATACCGAGGCCCGTTAAATGGAGAGTTGAGTGTACTATCTGCAGGCAACTAGTGTACCGCTTGCCCTATGTAGTTATCAACTGTTTCTCCATTGCAATTGGATTAAAAGTTAACATCTTGGGACTCAATATGTGATGTATTGCCCTTTTAATTGATAACTGGAGACCATTTTACTAAATCGTCAATCCTATATCAAAGAGAATATGTTCGCACTCGGGATTACCTGCTGGAATGATGTGGTATACGCAGGGTACTTGCTGATGTCCAATTTGATTGGAAGCCCAGCAAAGGAGTGTTCCGTAATCTAGTTCATTCATGGGTGTGTAGGAAACAATAGACGAAGTTCCCACTCTGGCTATGTGTCCTGAGGCAACATCCATACTCTCTGCTGAGTTGTTGAAGGTCCATCGAAATTCCACTTTCGAAGGATTCGCGTCCACCTGACAGGATATATTTGCTTTTTCTTGTTTAGCCACTCCGTGTATTTTTGTCTGGTTTGGCTTGCAAGTTGGTGCAACTAAAAAGAAGAGAAGAATCTCATTAGAATCAATATTAAAAAACACAAAAGGGAGAAAATTGAAGAAATAATTGACACGCCGGGAGCTAAAACGTCCCATAGTTATGTTACGAGCAAAAATGTCAAAAAAATATTACACGCGCAAAAA
>JAUMHM010000072.1:15892987-15921475 GCA_032362435.1 Melikaiella ostensackeni
TTACAATTTTATATACTTTGGGTCAATAAAAAAACGATGTCTTTCAAAAAACCAGCAAAGATGTCATTTAATAATACCATAATATTCCTGATAAAAATTCGACGCCAGAAATGGCGCCGAATAAAAGACTTAATCCGAAGTCGTTTCCCGCATCATTTACACTTTTTTTGTTGAAATTAATATGCATCTATCATTATTATTGCAAAGAATTATTAATTAGGCTAAAATTTTTACAACGGAAATGAGTGACAGGAAATGGCAGATTATACATTATTATAAGCAAAAGAAATTTGATTCTTTAAGGGGTTTATTATCATGAATAGTTCTAACATAACCGTTGTAATCACTTCAATTGATTAATAATAAATTAATAATATTCATCATATTGAAGAATTAAATTTGTAATCACAATGATAGCTAATTATGAAATAGAAGAAATTGTTGAAATGGCGCCGGAAATGATTCTGAAAACGACGCCGGATTCGGATTCGGTTCCAATATTTTACACGGTATTTTTTAACTAATTAGGAGATTACAATTTTCGTTTGAGACTTTAGTGGGCTTTTAGCCTTTTTCGAAACTCATCAAAAAATTTGTATTTAAATGCGGATATGCATAAGGAATCAAGCGCCAAATTTTGAAAATCGGGGTTGAATGTTAGACAAATCACAAAAATTCAAATACGTATTCCAACTGAAGGATTTTTTTGGAGTTGCATTTCTCAAAGTGAAAAAATGTTTTACTTTCATTATCCTGGATTGATTACTTTCTTAAAATAATAATGAAATACAGTGTAACATTGGATAAAATAAGAAATATATTAATCACAAGGGCGTGCAAAATTATTAAGAACCAGAAACGACGTGTCTGGTTGGGCTAGGTTGGGTTTCTGGTTTACAACCCGACTCGAAAAACCGAAAACCCGACCGGAACTGACAACTCGAAAACCCGAACTGGCCCGAAAATTCATTCGAAAAAGTTCCTAAAATTTGCTGTCATTCATGATAGTTTACCATTAATTACTGAAAATTTCCAGAAATTTGAAAAAAATTTGAATTGAGATTCCGGATTGGTGCTGGCTTTTTGGCCAGTTTGGATTTTTCAGTTTTTGGGTCGGGTCGCGAACCCAAAACCCGACCCGACCGGAAGTTTGGGTAAATTATATTTTGTACACGTCTATTATTTATCGATATTTTCAAGAAACAAGAAATTAGTTCAGATTTTTATTGCGGAGAAATTATATAGAATGATGTGTTTCGTGAGGGAGGTTCAGAAATAAAATATATAATTGTTAAATTGAAAAATAAGTTCATAAGAGATACTTCAGAAATAACTAATAAAGGTGAAAATTCTGAACTTTTAGGGTTTCGTAGCATAAATGATTATGCAGGTAATTATGTAAAGGTCTTCAAAAAAATAATGAAGTCTATTCTAAAGATGGTGCCTAAATTATCAAGAGTTCTTTAAACGTGAAAGGAAAATATGTTTCAAATTTTAATCATAAGAAAATTTTCTCTAGAATAATTTTACATTCTGGTGATATGAGAAATGATCAGGTTAAGGCAGCTGTCATTTATTCTGTAGAAATAGTCGTTGAGATTCTTTGGCATATTTTTCTTTGTGTTATACTTCATTTTCTTTTCAATTGTTATATAATTATATAATGGTCTAGAAATAGAAGGGCTACCAACATTAGAAATGAAATTTCATTGTTTCATCTTGACGGGCTTTATGGTAATTGAATTAAATAGTTAACTTTCATGCAGTCACTCAAAGCTTCGAGTCAATTTACCTGGATGTACACGTAATATAATCAGCCCCAAATTCAATATTGCCTGACTTTATTATTCTATGAACCGATATTGTCAAGTTTTATTAGAGGTCGATCAGAAACCTAATATCAGAGAACGTCATTGGCGCGTAAGCCGCAAGGATTCATGTGCTTCATATAAAGAAACGATTTTTCATTTGTAAATAAATGGAAAAGAATTGGATTCACAAAAGTGCAACGTATTATGTGAAAAATAAACATTTCAGATACTATTTTATCACCTTTCTTCAAGAAAGACAATAATAACTTCAGAAATTAATTATTATATTTTTACTTACCTATACTTGAATCATGAATTTTTGAACTCATAATTGCATGATCTATCTGTAATATGAAATTTGAAATTATATACAGAAAATAAAAATATACTTCTATTTGAAAATCATTTTCAGAACGATTATCATTTTCACAAACAATCTTTGAACGTCTTCTTGAGATATTTATTTTAAAATTGGTTGTAAAACAAGTCTAATAAGATGTATCGAAAAAATGAAATCTGATCATGAGATGGCAACGAGAATTGAAAATTTGTTTGTGAAAATGTTTATAACGATAAAAATTGTTAACTCATTTGCATGTTTTTTTACTTATAGTACTCTTTTATTACAACTTTTGCAAGTATAGTGAATAGTAACGGACAATGAGTTTTCTACAATTTCCTTTTCCTTTAATGACAAAATATAGACGTTGAGAATTAGTTAATACATTGGCAGTACTTCCGATCAAAAGGGGATACGCGTGGATACAGCCTGAGAAGTATTGTCCTGAATGTCAATTTTAAAAATCGTTCGAATTTTGATTTTAAGAACTAATACTTGTAGAGAATTTCAAGGCGCATTTTTTTTTTCCTCTTGCAAAAAATTTTAAGTTTCGCAGTTTTTGAAGTAATTGGTAAAAAGTAGATTTTTCGAATACAAAAAAATTCAATTTTTGTTCACTTCAACTCAATCACGTGTTTAAGTCTTTCAACAATATCTAAGAAAGAAAAACGTAAATATTTTAATGAACGGAAAAGTTGTTAATTTCTTTTGAGACTTTGCAAAAATGATGAATTTCAACCTTCAAGCGCTTCGTTAATCGATCGAATTTTCAGAAACGGCAAATTTCCAGTGAAAAAGTTGTTTATTAAAATATTTTTCGAAAAATTCTTTTCCTTTAGCGCTTAAATAATTAGAGAGATTTTTTATACCCTTTACTTTGGCCATTTTTAATTCAATTCGAGGTGGAGGATTTTTTGAAAGTTTTTCTATTTCAAGCGCAGACTTAAAAAACAGAGATTGGATTTTGGAATTCGTAATCGCCATAAACATCGACTTTTCCATCAGGGAAAAAATTTTAAACGAACGCTTTACTGATTTGGGAGTTTTCTGGCTTTCGCATTTTGCCATTTAAACTTTTTTGTCTAAACGGAGACTTTGGGACACCGGGTCGAATCCCTTAGTATCTAGATCCTCCCCCGCAAGCTGGGCTCTGCAGGGGGTGTTCTTTATTTCCTCCAGCTACTCGCAGGACCAAAATGGTAAACACAAATTCAAAAGCTAACAATGAAGGCTCAGTTTCGGCGACTTCAGTTAACCCATCGCCAAAGGTCCACGACTCCACAGAGGCCATCTCTTCTGAGACGGTGGAGACCATAACCACTGAGGACAACAATCAAGTTGTCGCGGTGAAAAAAAGTATGACTCGGCTCTCTGTGAAGAGGAAAAACCGTAATGCCAGCCCAGAAAAAGAAAGCCCGTCAAGCGTGGCTTTCAAGAAACAGCCAAGGCTCCTCACGGAGGGCCTCGCACAAGCCAGGAACATCTGGAGCCACTCCTCCTGCTTGGTTATCGGACAAGAGGAAGAAGAACTCCAAAGATACTCTCCCGAGTAGGGGTTTGAAACAGCCGAAGGCTCTGGAAACACAGGGCCTTACTTTTGCACAGATGGCGAACAATGCTCGGGTGAAAGTTGTCATTACGTCGGGTTATCCTGATGCCTGCTTAACTCCGAAGGAGCTGGACAGGCTGAGGGAGGAAATCTCAAAAGAGATTGACGCATTAGCCCGCGAGGGACGCGTCACCAGATTCGATGACATCCTTCTCCGGTCGGGGGCCATCGTAGTGCGAGCTGCCGACATCTGGTCGAGGGATGGGCTGGTGAAGAGGACACCAAAGTTTAGGCTCAAGGAGGGACTAAACTTTGTGATCCACGGGACCAAGTGCCTCCAAAGTTTCCGCAGAGCGACCATACTGATTCTTGGTATCCCCGAGGATCCAGTGGTCGTTCTGATTCGCCCAAGTTTCCAAAAACCCACCCTACGAACGGAGTGTTGAAGGGCATACGCCAACAGGCAGTCGAATAAGCCGATAGGAAAGGGCTGGATTCTGGCTCTAAGTATATCTGAAGGTGCAATCAGGTTCCTTTCGGCTCTAGACTACAGACTTCATCTAGGGGCAGGCAGGATCTCCTTCAAAGTGACCCATCAGGGCTCCGCAAGGGGTCCAGAAGCATCCTGAGATGCACCGAATCAGTCGATCAATGGCTAAAACGGGAATCTCAATGATGCTGATGAATCTGCACCATAGCAGAGGAGCCACGGTGGTTTTAACCAGGCATATGGCAGTGGCGTATACAGGCATAGTGCCAATACAAGAACTCTGGTTGTACCGAGATAGGATTAGTGGCTTAGGAGGGTGTGGCTCCATATACAAGGGGCAACACGAAAAAGCACTAAAGGCTTGCATAGTCGTCAAGGGTATGGATGCGACCTTGGTACCTAAGCTCTGTCCCAGGGACGTCACCGTTATTAAGGGGAGGCTCAGGGGTGAGAGCTGAGATAGATCAGAGGTGTTTATCGCTTCTGCTTATTTCCCGGGTGACGCTGAGAGGGCCCCACCTCCTACAGAGGTAGAAGCTCTCAATCAGCACTGCGGGAAGAACAGGACTCCTTTGCTATTGGGTTATGATGCGAGCTCTCACTATATTGTGTGGAGGAGCACGAACATCAACGACAGGGAAAGAAACTTTTTGGAGCACTTAGCGGGTACTGAGCTGGAGATTCTACACCGAGGTAATACTCCCACATTCCAGAACAAAAACAGGAGTGAGGTTCCCGATCTGACTCTATACTCGGTAGAACTGAAGAGTAAGGTAGTGGGCTGGAGAGTCTCCGACGAGGAGTCTCTTTTAGATCACAAATATATCTTGTTCCAGTTGGCCCTAAGGAAACCGGCGATTTCAAAGATCAGAAATCCCAGAAACACTCTTTGAATCTCATACAAGGAGGAACTCGACGTTGAGCTCTTGGAGTGTCCCACGAAATATGGTACCACAGATGAGTTAGAGCACGCTGCGTATTTTCTGCGGTGGACTCCGATTACATCATATAAGAACAATTGCTCTGCGAGAACAATCAAGTCTAGGAAAGAGGCGGAATGGTGGAACACCCACCATGAGAAGCTCCGTAAAAAGACCAGAGCGATGTACAATAGGGCAAATGAAACCAAACTATCTTTAGACTGGGATAACCACAAATTGGCTCAGAATGAATACAAGAAAAACATCAGAATGTATAAACAGGGAGACCGGAGGGGCTTCTGCGAGGAAGTTAGAGACATTCCAGAAGCCGCGAGGTTACATAAGATTCTGGCGAAAGATCTGGAGGCCTGCCTCGGGCTGATATGGCTCGATGATAGCGAGTTTGCCACGGACGAAAAAGAAACTCTGAACCACCTGATGAAAGTTCACTTCCCAAGTTTCCAGAGGGGAAAACCGATCGGGAGGAGGATTGTTGGGGCCAGGAGAGGCAGGAGACTGACTGGCATTTCGCTGCAAAAGTCGTGGATATAAAGAAAGTGGAATGGGTCATCGGGTCCTTCCGCCCCTTTAAATCACCAGGGTCGGACGGCGTTTATCCAGTGTTCTTACAGAAGGGCACGGTCAGTGTTGTCCCCCCTCTGACAAAACTATTTAGGGCAAGTATTACCCTTAACTACGTGACATCAGCATGAAAAGACGGCAGAGTGGTCTTCATTCCCAAACCTGGGAAAGAGGGCTACACTGCTGCTAAGAACCTTAGGCTGTTCAGTCTAACGTCATTTATTTTGAAGACGCTAGAGAAGCTGATTGAAAGACGTATCAGGAATGAGGTGCTCATAGCCTCTCCACTGTATGGAGGGCAGCACGCCTTTCAGACAGGCTACTCTGTCAAAACTGCGCTGCATGCTGTTGTAACGAAAGTGTTCAAGCAGCAGTTCGAACAGCGGGGGGAGGACGCTGTGTGAACCTTTTTGGACATAGAGGATGCCTTCAGCAATACTCCTCCGGAAGTCATCTGCCGGAAGGCTTTGAGGTGCGGCGTGCCAAGCCAGCTAGTAAGCTGGACAGAGAGCATGCTGCGTCGGAGGCGTCTTGAAACCAGATGGGGTGAAGGTCTAGTTTAGGGGGTAGCACCGCGGAGATGCCCTCAGGGGGCTGTTCTGTCACCCCTCCTGTGGTGCTTTGCGAAGAGCCCCTACATGTTGCGATAACCGGCGGGGCGGCTCGGGCGATGAGCCGACTGGCAAGAGCAGACAGATGGACTTGGGGGACTAAACACACTAAGCTCCCAAGTGCTATAAGAGCACTGCCACGTCTACGTATGAGGCAGGATAGGATAGCAAACGCTTCAACTTCACCAGGTCCTTCTGCGTCGTCATCCTGAGCAGGGAAAGTCAATAGTTCAACTTTTGATTTCAAAAGAATACTGCATAAATATGGGGGAAATACATAGACCGAGCGCGTAGTGTGAGGTGAATACATTATCGAGCGCGAGGCTCGAGATCCAACAGGAAAGCAGCCTAGGCGCGCTCAAGCTTGGGAGCGAAGCGAGCCGCGCGATGAGATTTTTCCCTGAATACTTTATTCAAAGTTGAGGCTGAAGAACATGTATTAGGTGTAAGATACCTAATTACATTATAATCTTTTTTAAAAACTAATTTGGGGCAATCCAGAATTCACCTGCCACATTAAGGGGGGTGTGGGGGTGGATATATCCTAGTGTTACTTAATGGCAGAAGCTACAGAAAAGTCGGAAAAAGGAGTTACATAGAGGATGCCCCCGCCACCTAGTTTGTCAACAAAATGTCGGTAATGTACGTATTTACACCTTATACATGCCCTTAAATCAGGTATTTCCATAGAAAGAGTGAAGAGTAAAAATCTGTCACTCGTCAATTCCCTCTCCTACCACCTTCGCCAGGGAGCGAACTAGCATGCTAGGAGAACGCACGCAGAAGCGTTCAAGGAAGGGGAAGAGAAGCGAGTCAGGGAACTATTCGTGGACATCCTTGTTTTTAATAATGTAACTCAAAATTTTCCTCAAAAACATAGCATGGAAAATCTATAAGGAACTTATTTACCTTCAATAAACAAAATTAAGTCCATAGAAAATTGTAGCCGGAATTGTGCTCTTATTTTGAACATTTTTGCGTCATTTTGCTCTGCTGTGATTCGCCCTAGAGCTCTAATTAGAGGCTTTTGTTACTAGTGTCATTATCAGAAATTGCTAGGATTATTTTGCCTCAGGCCATTTCAAGGCAGGTCTAGAAGGCAGGTCCAAGGGTTTTGTTGATAGGCATATCTAAGAGTGCTGCTATGGATGATTACGTAGTGTCGTTTTTCAATAACATGGGTATTTTCCGTTGAGGCGTGATTATTGTAAGTTTGACAGGTCGTCGCTAGTAAAGTTGCATATGATTGGAGTCTAGAGCTCAGGCTATTCCTAAAAGATGTCACTAACCGATGTTATATTGGTTTCTTCGGGGCGTATCTAGAAGGCGGGGTTAAGGGCAGTTTTTGGTAGGAGTATCGAGTGTGCTTCTCAAAAAAAGCGTGGATAGTTTGCATATCTAGAGGATACCAGTGATTTTGGATAGTGTCATCAGAGAGTGTGGATAGGCAGTATTCCTCAAGGACGTAGTTAATAATTACATTTAGAAGCGTTTCTAGAGTAAGTACTCATCCACAGGATAAGTTTGCACATCATAAAGATCAGCCTGATAATTATTTGTATAAATTTGAGTCAGTGTTTAGAGGGTGAATATAGGGTCTTACTTTTATCGGCCTGGCTCATGGGCTGTCCTTTAGGGCGTGGTTAAGAAATGTGCAGCTCGGAGTGTGTCCCGTAATGTGCTGTATATTCCATAAACTTCTTTATCTGTTTGTTGAAAAATCGCAAAATATCTTCTTGATATAAAAGTTGATTACCGGTGCATTCACATTTCACATGGCCGACATAATAGCAAGAGGAGTCTGAAACTTGGATGGAAAGAAAGTTGAACAAAAGGTTGAAGAAAGAATGGCATCGATTTCAAACTTTGTACTTGGCGTACCCAAGATAGTGCAATTTCCACTATCCGTCGCCCATATTTTCGTCGAGTACTTGGGAAATTCGCCTGGAATTTGCAGACGCCACATGCCCTTCTCATAGTACGAGGGCGTAGAGCATCGTTTTCATTCGCTTTGCAATTCAATCATATCCCTCGATTTCTGCCACGAGGTATTCCTCTCACGCTAGTGTCGGCGCAGCATTTACTTAACGGAGCGTTATCTCTTCCACAATATTCAATAAATTTTCATTACATGAATTATTAAAGTAGCCTTGCTTTTTCTCTAAATAGGTATTGAATGTAAGAGACCTTATAATCATGAATGAAATAGAAAGGAAGTGAATATCGGAAACGGAATGAGAAGGGTGTGAAAATAACAAATGAATACTAGACAAAAATAAAAATTATCAATGGGTTTCTGATTTGTAATTCAATTATTTATTCATATCTATGACTTTAATCTTTTTAGTATTTCAAGAAAAATGTTTATCCCCAGCTAACAAAACCAAATTCTTCATCAAAATATGAAAAAGAAGTTATAAAAATTATTATTATTATTAAACTACGATTGAATTATACATTTTCCTTATAGAACATCTATCGAATTCTTCTGTTTGCCACTTAGCATAAGAATATCCATAACATTCTATAAAGCTTCAGCAAAGGGACGGCAAATGCTGTTGCAATATCTCTTCAGAAAGAAGAGAGAGTTGCTGGTTTTCCCTTGCCTGTCTTCCATTTCCTGTTTTATTCACGAAACGACTATGCATGTTAACAGGGAAACTTTTATAGGTCAGATAAAGGATACCTACACGTTTCCAGGTTCTCGAATTCCAGACTTACTAGAAGATAATATAATATTTTTCTACATATTTCCATAAAGACATCTATATCATCCTTTTACTTTTATCTTTTTTAAAACAGTTTTGCAGTCTTGGAAATGTTGAAAATAAAAGTTTCCTCCTCATTTCGGCATAAATCCACATCTGGAACTCAAATGGCGAGTTTAGTTTTTTTTTCATTTGTGACAGTCATTGTATTCGGAACTGACGGAGTGTTTTTTAATTTTGTGTGTCTTTGCCTTATGAAGAATAACTTGAAAATCCATGCTTCAGCTCAATCTATATTTTAAATCTCCTTTCTCTTGTCTCCCTCGGGCAAAACATAAAAGGAAACTCTGGGTTTCGGTCGAGATGACTAAGGCTTGTCAAGCCTTGTCCCATCGTCTTCACTAACATCCGGTTTCTTTATGAAATAGAATAACAACAGTGACTTCAGTTTAAATTCTCCTCTCGTTTTCCGATAAGCAAATCAGATTCCACTTGAGAAACATGGAAGGAAATAATATGATGCTGTAATCTGATGTTTTAATAAAGAATATGACATATTCGCAATTACTGAAATTAAAGTTCTTATTTTTCAAAATTATAATACCACTAGGCCAATTCCCTTCCGGGGTAAGCACAAATCGTTCGGTTTTAGCCTCGTGATTCTAACAAGGATCAAGGAATTTATATGGTAAGGGTAAGAATGAGGGATGTGTCATAAGAGGGATAGGTTTAAGATCAATCTAGAAGTCGCGTGTTGTTAATTCAAACGACACACTCTTTTCACAACACCGCTCCGATACGGGATCAATCTCTCTAGCAATCACACCAGGTGAAGAGCTTCACAGAGCCATCATACATCACGATTCACACATAAGCACTCAAACTGATTGATAAATCTATAGGAAAATTCATACTTTTACCCAACCACATCCACCAAGCAAACCTCTTCCCGAGAGCCCATGGGTACCCAAAATCTTTCGGTTCTGGCGTCATTCTTCTTTTCATAAACGATTGTCATCCACGCATACCTATCCTTGCATACATATTTTCCTTCCCTTACATGACATATTTTCATGTCAGCTCTTGTGTTCCTACGACTCCTTGTCTCCCTTCGCTTCAGAGTCTAATTCACACTTTCCAATCATTGTTTCTTCGGTCTACCTCTGGGTATGCTACCACTCGACCTAAATACACTTTCTTCGTTAAACGTTCATCATACATTCTCTCAATAAGTCCAAACCATCTTAACAAATTTCTTTTACACTTGCCAATTAATGTTTCTTCTACACCACATCCTTTGAGAACCCACCTATTACTGACTTTGTACATTAGCGTTTTACTGCACATATTCCGTAGGGATTCCATGCCAAACACTTACACTTTGCTTCTATTGTTTTCTTGACGCGTTCAGGTCTCGATACCATACAGCACAGCGGGTGTAAGCACAGAATTACATATTGCAATTTTAGTCTCATTCGTGACATTTGTACTTAGCTTTTCTACCCTCGTTTATAAGTCTGGATCTTTCTACATCTATCCTTTCAACAGCAGTAAATAAACTCCCAAGATACACGAAATTATCAACTTTTCCTATCCTCTTTTTTTTTAAGGCAATGCTGCATACTATTTTTTCACCCATCTCTTCAAACACAATTATTTTTGTTTTTTTCACCTTAATTTTGAGACCCATACTCTTCATTTCAAACTTCACCATTCTCAGCACACATTCATCAATTCGCTGAACCACACAAAAAAATATCTGCCATCACTTTTAAGCATTTCAGCAGTGATACCGTCCACACCAGCAGCCCTACCACTCTCTAGTTTCTCAATTAGGGATATAATGTCGCGGATATCACTTCCTCTTTCATCACCTGCAACAGGATTGTCTAACGTATCCTTTTCTGTGTCACAGTGATTATGCTCTATAGCTTGACCTCCGTAGAACTTCTTGAAAAAGTCCCTCATACAGTCTTTCACTTTGTCCGTATCCCATACCATTTCACTATCAGCTTTCTTTATTCCGACTAACTCAGTGCTACTTCGTCCTTTTCTAACTTCTCAAACCATTTCCAGAACAATTTCTTATTTTCTTCAAATTCATTTTGCATTTTTTCATCTTCTTCCGCTTTGATTTTACTCTTGCTTTCTTTAACTAGTACCTTGGCTTTTCTGTTTTTATCCCTATAATCAGTTTCTAGTCTAGTTTCCACCCTATTACTGAGACCCTTAATATTCGGCTCTCTTGAGTATGCTTGCTTTTTATCGTTGACAATCATGCGGATTTCATCATTCCACCAAGCATCTTCAGTCTTTGTTCCTACAGCCGCAGTACCACACACTTCAGATGCACGCTCGAAGATGCTATCCCCTAGTATTATCCATGCATCCTCTACAATTCAGTTGTCTAATTCTTAGTTTAGTCTTCTTTATGATGTCCTCAACATTAATTCAGGTTTTCGCGATATACCAATTGTATTTCTGGTTTCTGAAAATTCTCTATTCTGACTCGCGCCTGCTTCGACTTATCATTAATTCTTCTTCTCCTCCACTTTTGACCTAGGTTTATTTTTGAAAGTAAGTTGTAGTGATCCGCATTCAGAACTTCTTATAAGCCTTGTATCCCTTACAATCTCTCTCAGTCTCTCATCCTCTACAACAAAGTATTATTATATAAATATTGCAGCTTTCGCCTCTGCGTCAAGTATACATGTGGATCATTTTATGTGTGAATCAAGTATTTGTAATAGACAAGTCTTTTTCTAAGTTTAAGCTAATCAATTTCTCCTCGTTACCGTTCATTTTTGGGCCTTCGAAGTGACCAAGTACACTATCGGTACTCTCACATTGCACTCAAAACCAGCAATTCATATCTCTAAGTAGAATGATTCTTTCCCCAGGATCGCGAGTACCTATGATGCCGTTTAACAAGTTCCAGAAGGTATCTCTAAATCACTATTGTCACGAACAACTGGAGCTTAGCATGCTATAATAAATAGCCTTCTAATTACTACTTTCGTTCCAGCCTATTTTAATCTGAGAGTTACACTCTCATATATTTTAACATGCTGTTTTGCTCTCTCATTCATATTTAGACCGAATTTTTTGCTACCATGTGACTTATTATCTACTCCTGACCGAAGCTCTATTCCATTTTCTATCTTTTTTATCTTAAGGTCATTCATACGTCTGGCAATCCAAAACACCCAGTCTCCGTTCATCGCCTGAAATTTACCCGAGGGCACGCCTTTCGTCAACAAAAGTGTCAATCATATCCGATAAATTATTGTTTGAATTAATATGAGGAATAAAGTTCATCTGCAAATTTGAAAAAATAATAAGAATATACTTCAGAAAACAAGTTGTCTGACAGTGAACAGAAAATTTATTTTAAATGGAGTTGGAGAATCATTAGAATTGCCATCTCAACTTCAGTGTCCAATTGGTAATCGATCTTTTTTAATTTACGACAGTTTTCTCGATGCGTTGAACCTTCAGGATATTTAGCAGTTAGAGGCAGTCTGCTTTTATCCGGTCGTTAATTGGTCATCATAACCCACCATTGCTCGTGGAAGTAAATACAAGCAAGAAACTTTTGGACAGTCTGGAGAGCGGATGCTGTTCTGGGGCTTTACGCAAAAACATCTTTTATCTAATTTCCCCTTGTCTTGAAAGCTTTGCCTCTTCCAATCATCCTGGGAGTATGTACTTAAATTGAAGTGTACTTCTGGACTGAAAACTATGAACTACGTAGAATTATCGTTTAATTGTAAATTATGCTCTTTCTTCACATTTCAAAAGATAACATGATAATTGTTACTTTAAATCAGTAAAAACTAATTTGTCAGAATCTTTTAAGATTCCTGATTTTCGGATTAGAAGCAAGAATGAAGAGTGCGTTTTTTTAACTTAAAACGTACGCCAGGTAAACATCTTTACATTTGCTTAGAAAGGCATCACAACCACCGTCCACTTCATCAAACCTATTAAAAAAATCCATTTTTTTGCAATTATGAACAGTTAGGATCAGATAAGTCTTTCTTAGTGCCTTTAATTCAGTTTCCCAAAATTGCAACTCGATATTTCATTTCGTGTGGACATGGGCTTGTCCAAAAAATGTCAATAATGTCCTTAATATTAATTCATCAAAAAGCTATCTGTACGAGCCTATATATTTCAAAAAGGTTTAATTTCTCTTCATATATCAATTTAATATTTTTTTGATTCAAATATCTTATTTTGTACGAAGTATTATTATTTATTGCATTATTATTTGTTACAAATAAATTGATGAATAAAAGTAGTCTTTCACTGCAGATATTTTATGCCTCAAAACTTGGAAATTTTGAATATTTGATTTCGCATGATTACATGCAAAATTAATGATTGAGTACTACTTTTTAAATATTGGAAACAAACATTAATTTTATATAAAAGTTTAGTGAACAAATACACGTTTAGCCATTGTTTAGTTATGACAAGGAAGTGTTGGGGAAAGTATGGGAGTAAATAATAGAATAAGTATTGGAATAAGTATTCCCTCATCCAATATCATTTTCGCGAGTATTGACAAAAATATATCGGAAAAAGTACTATCAAGAAAGTATTGACTGTCATTTTGGTCGAACCATTTTTTCCAGTACTATTCATCAATGCTTTTTAGCAATATTTTTATTTTTTTTCTATTCATGTATACCTTTTCGAAGTTGCTTTTTTCCAGTTCTTTGTGCCAATAATTTTTTATAAATAAATTTTCAATGTAGACATCTTTCAATATAGATAGACTGCATTTTCTCAGTAGTATTAAGTGCAAATAAATTGATACACTAGTTTACACGAGAAATTTACTAGAAGAAAAAAGGGTTTTTCATACTAATTGAGAGTCTCTAAGAAAGAAAATAATATTAATTTATTTTTCCAAAGAAGCGTTTTCGAGATCATTGCAAAAAACGTGTTTTTTTGGCTCCTCTTTAATTACTGGCATGAATCTTGATAACGGTTGATCCAATTAACATAAACTGTGTTTTTGAAAAATATAGGTGTGTCATTTTCTTTTTCAGCGATCCAAAATTAGTCTAGAAAACACTTTTTCTTTCAGATACACGCAATGAACCAAAAATTTGTTAACTAGTGTAATAACCCCCTCATGGTGATATTTCACTATAATGTATAGCAATTGCTTGCATGAGGTATAATGTTATAAACAAATTCAGGTTTCGAATACTTGTTAACTGATAAAAAATTCTTTTAAAAAATCGATTCACGTTTCCTCAAAAAGTACAACAATTTTTAATATTTAATTCTGAAGGTGTCTCTATAGATTATAGTTTGTCTTCATCTATTCAAAATGAACATTTTTAGAGAGTTTGCCTTGAAATTATTCCACTATAAGAGCTTTAAATTTAAAATCTTACGAACATGAATGTCTGTACGATTATAAAATATTGTGATATTGTATTGCGTTGTGAAATAAGCAATGTTAAAGCTTCAATTCCATTTCATCAAATTCGAAATCCTTTGTATTGAAGTTGTTTGATTGAAAAGATTCGCAGTTTGAAAATGTGTAGTTCTAGTTTGAAAAGGTTTTCACTATCTCAATTTAGAAATTATTCAATTTAACTTATCTTTCAATCTTAAATGCTTTATTTTGACTTTGCAAAATTTCGAACAGTTCAATTGAAAATTGTTTTCTTTCCTTCTTGCAATATAAATTTTTAGGTTTGTTATATTTTAATGTGAAATCGTTAATTTCTAGAATTTATACTCGAAATTGACAAATTAGAAAAAAATAAACTTGTACAGTTAACATTTTTCAAAATTTCTTTCTGTTGCTTCTCAAATAAATCCCTGTTACCGACATTTACCGACATTCGAGAGTTCGTGCCCATGTTAAATTTGGAAGTGGCTAGATTAGAGATTGTACAAAGTTAAAGCAAAAATTATAGTCTTATTATAGTCTATATTACGATAATTGAAATTTATGAAATAAAATTATCTGTGAAAAATGTAACGCCCTTCAACTTTGTTGAGATTCGACCCCAGGATCTTTCTAATCTATCCCCGAAAACGTACAAACTTCTTTAATACATAACTCAAAAGGAATCTTGTTGTGCACCTAATTTGAAGAATCTAATTTAGTTAATCAAACTATAAAAATAATTGTAATCAAAATTTATTGAATACAATTCCCCGTGAAAAAAGGAAAGCTTTCGAATCCGCTGGCGGCTTCGCTTCCAGCGAAGTTAAAAGGCATTTCCTTCTTCCCAGTAAAGTTTATTTAATGTCCTATTTAAAAGTTGCCATCTTGCTTGAGTGACGTGAGAATATTTCTGAGAATTGACTAGTCAACTAGGCTAGATACAGATTGTATAATTAAATTTACTTCTCATTTTCTTTAGGTCCAAAGAGATTGATATCTATTGAGATAGGAAACAGACTTGCTTGAATGCAAATCTGATTAGCAATGTGAGAAGCAGTAATCTTTAATGAAATGCCTCTCTAACACTATCCAGGAGAACAGGAGGATTTGTCGAATTCCCTAATGCCCTATGCCAATGAATATAACGCCACTAGTTTCCGGTTAGCCACTGTCACGTTGTAGAAGGGAAAGAGGTTGATATCTACGTATGTTGCTACACTTGGAATTGAGCAAGGCGCATGAATACTCCCCAAATTCTATTTTCACTAATATTTATTTTAACTAAAATCATTTATATGAATAACAATTTGCTATAATTTTCATTTATCCTAATGGCCAATTTACCTAATTTTTATTTTTCTAAATAACTTTTTGTGCTAATTTCTATTTTTCTGTATTACCATTCATCATAATTTTTATAGTCCCCAGTCGAGGTCACAAATATGGCGTCATCCTCTATTCAGTGTATTTTATATATGTCAGTGGTTACATGCAGTTCAGCCCTATCCACCTCCTTGTCTGCAATGACGCAAACTTGGTTTCCTTGGTGATTATCACCGATATACTGGATATACTGAATATACTGCATAGAGGATGACGCCATATTTGTGACTGCAATAGACGCCATTTTAAGTTTGGGATGCTTGCAGTGATCTGTCGGTAAAGTGTGATGTGTTATGATCGGCTCAATCTGCTGTTTGTGTTTTTCACTTTTGTGCGATCGTGGTTAAAAAAAATAGAACAATTTTCTGTCTTTCTTAACAAATCAATGAACGAAACGCAAAACGGTCAATTTATGTGTTTATTGTGGCGTGAAATCGTATGCCGGGGAGAGTCGTTCTTTTCACTCGTGAGTTCAACTCGTATATTTATTATAATGAAGAAATATGTTACAATTCGATGAAAATATGTTGCAAGTATTCAAATATTGTCACTTATTCCTGTGTGTAACGTGTTTTTCGAAAATATCATTAATCAAATTTTCTTTTTTTCTTATATGTGAATTTCAATATCAGGTTACCTCATTCTCTCAGTCAAAAAGATTAGAAATGTGGTTGAAAAATGTGGGATTGGAGGAAAATAGTATCACATCTTCGTCAAAATTATGTTCCGATCATTTCGAACAAAAATTTATGTCAAAATCATCGACGGAGGTAGTTATTTTATTAGACGCTGTACCAACTTTACTTGGAAATTAAAAATCAGCTTGCATGTATTGCAAGGTGAAAAAAGGGACTGATTCTCGTTTAATTCACAGGTGAGAATAAGAAGTTTAAGATTCAATACGGTGATACTGGACATTACAATACAGCGACGAGGTTCATACGTATCATTATATTACACGCGCAAAGTTTTCAGATTTCCAATCAAAAAACCAGACATGCTTCAAAAATGATTGTCAAATATGGCTTTGGATAATGTTGTGCCAACAAAAGGCAGCATTTTAGGCTCACATCATTTTGATGAAAGTTGTGTTTATTCCCAAGGGAGCATCAAACCTAACGCGATTCCTACAATTTTCGATTCCTCAAGTGATAATGGTCAACATGTACTCTAAATTTTATTTATGCGTAACGTAACTTAACAGAAAATTGAAAACTTGCATGGGAATATTTTTTTACATCTTCTAATTGGAAAATAACTTATATATTAATCAGTGTCTAACACGTCACCAGTCAAAAGTAACGCGTTAATGTTTGCGTTACTTCCTAAAAATATGTATCGCGCTACTGTTATCGTTGCTTTTCAAAAAAGGTAACGCATTACTGTATATTTATTTTGAAATTATGAATTTATTTAAAATAAATTCATAATTTCAGTATAATTCGATTGAAGATTCAAAAAACTTATGAATATGATACCAAGTAGCATAATCTTTCGTATTGTTATGTATTTTATCGTATAGAAGGATATTTGGCTCTTATATTGAATGGTATTATATTTTCCGCTTAGAGCGTATTTGAAATTTCGCGCCTCATCCTGCAAATAGCCCAAACTCAAAATGGCTTCAGCCTCAGACACCACTCGATCAAGGGAGCATACGCCATCCTCTATCCAGTGTGTTATATATATATCACTGGCGATTATAGTTTCTATGTGCGAAATTTTCTCACCAGAGCGCGCTGCACGCGTCACGCTCTACAAAAGCATTCTGCTTAACGGTTTTTTTTTAGCAAGATTCCTTCACTTAATATTGACTAGAATGTCAATGTCAAAGTGCAAATTCGATGGAAATTATAGTATTAAGCTAAAAACGATATACGGAATAAAGACGTAGAAAATAATAATGACAAATTTTTAATAATCTCAAAATAGTCAAAGCTCAAGCTAGAAAAAACTAGTTGGAATCAGAATTATTTATTCAACCATAATTATTTTAGATTTTATACTTTTTTCAATTTCATCTACAAAGTGTAATTTTCATTTAACTGGTATCTTCGAAAGCTTATTAACTTTTTTATCGGAAAATTCCCTAAAATCCTACTCGTTGGCTTTGGTTGAAGAGAAATAGTTTAAAAGTAGAAAGTATGTAGTGAAAACATGTTTTATTTATAATTCATGAGGTATTTAATTGAATGAAAGGAAAGCATTATTTGGAATATTTCAAATTCTTTATTAAAATTCTGTTTATTTGAGAGCATCTTCATTCTTTCGCATGGTGGGACTTTCTCGTACAAAGTCTTGTTGAATTAAAGATTTTAATTTTCAATGCTTAATTAGAGAAGAAATTGTTTTCCAAATAGAACACTTTTGCGACACTCAACTGAAACTCATATTAATACAGGTTAAAAATATATACTAATAAATTTATTCAATATGTGATTAATAATAAATAATTTTTGTTGCATTGTCAAATTTTCAATAAACTATTTGTCTCCTTTTACATGTTTTTGTTTTAATGACGAACACAGAACTTAACTAAATATTTGTTATTTCATACCTATGAAGCTGGAAAAAGTAAAAAAAATAAATGAAAAATGATTCTGTTTAGAAGCTGAAGCTTTTTTTTGTTTTTGAGATAATTTTAACTTTATAAGGATAAAATGAAAAATATTTTGTTAAAAGTATCAAGAAATTTTTACTGCGTATCCACTGTACACATTTTATGTAATTTCATGTGTTCTTTTTCTATTTCATATAACTTGAGTCATGGAAAATGTGTACTCGTATTTTATGTCCTACAATTATTTTAGAAATATTCTCTGACTTCATTCCGTACAAAAACTTAATTATTTTACATTTTTAAGTATTTACCCATTAGTCGAATGCATTTTTGAAGCGTACCGCGTTCAGTGTCGCTCTGGTAAGGAAATTTCGTACATAGAAACTATAATCACCATTCTTTTTTCGAAGTGTCTAAACGTCGGTCTTATTTTGAACAAATGTATCGGAAAAGGTCAACTTAATTTTTTACTGAAAATTTCACAAGTTCTAAATAATTTTTTGGACAAAAGTACTAGAAAGGTTCCATTTTACTTTTTTTGAAATTTCTACGAGTGCGGATGGGATTTATGTCCCAAAAAAGTACTGCTGAAATAGGACTAAGGTACCAAGAAAGTTCCATATATGTTCCGTTTCACCAGGACTTTTTTATGACGGAGAAATCACCCTCAATTTTCGTTTTTGTTTGAGCAGGACTTATTTTGAATAATGTACCGAAGAGTCCAACTTAATTTTTTTTTAATTTTACAAGTCCTAGATAATAATTTTTTGGACAAAAGTACTAGAAAAGATTCATTTCATTTTTTTCGAAATTTTTACAAATGCGGATGGGATTTATGGTATGTCCCAAAAAGGTACTGCTGAAATAGGACTAAGGTACTAAGGAAGTTTCAAATATGTTCCGTTTCACCAAGACTTTCTCATGACGGAAAAATCGCACTTAACTTTCGTTTTTGTTCGAGTAGGACTTATTTTAAATAATGTACCAGAGAGTCCAAATTAATTTTTTTTTTTTGAAAATTTTACAAGTCCTAGATAATAATTTTTTGGACAAATGTACTAGAAAAGATCCATTTTATTTCTTTCGAAATTTTTACCAGTGTTGAGGGAATTTATGTCCAAAAAAAGTATTCTGAAATACTACTAAATAACCAAAAAAGCTCAAAATATGTCCCGCTTCACCAGGCCTTTTTGAGGACAAAAGGACCGCAAAAGTCCAACTTATAATTCCTTCAACACATGAATAAATTCGAACTTTTCTAGTACATTTGTCCAATACATTATTTAAGACTTGCAAAATTTTCAACAGAAAAATTAAGAGGTACCTTTCCGGGACTTTAGTCCTGAAAAAGTCGCGCTCAGAACAAACAAAAAATTAAGTGGAACTTTTCCGGTACTTTTGTCCGAAAAAATTCCAGGTGAAACGGGACAAACTTTGAACATTTTTAATACTTTTGTCTTATTTCAGCAGTACATTTTTGGGACGTAAGTCCCACCAATACTTTTTAAAATTTCGAATAAAATGAAATGAAACTTTTCTAGTAGTTTTGTCTCTATTTGGACTTGAAAACATTTCTAAGAAAAGTTGGTACTTATTTAAGTACTGATTTGTCTCATACCCAGTACTTTAGCGAGACTTTATGCGGGATCCCAATGAGATCTCAGTGGGACTTTTTTTCACTCGGGTAAATTCTAGTCTGAGAGAAAATAGTGATATCTTGACATTCATATGGTTTTTCATATGATTCTACACTTTACTCTTCAGGAGAAATGCGGAAAATAGTATTATACACAAATCATATTCTTTACGCAAAGCATTTTACACAAACCAAATGAAAACTTTTTCTACATAAAACAGTCTCTACAAAGATGTGATACCAGTTTCTTTACATATTATATTACATTAAATTTATTATATTTTTCAGTATTCAAAATTTTGTTTAGAAGAAATTTTAATTGAACACTGTAAATCGCTGATCCTAAAAAGTACTCTGAGTTCGGTTTAATTTTGAGT
This sequence comes from Melikaiella ostensackeni, assembly GCA_032362435.1. Classification (NCBI taxonomy): domain Eukaryota; kingdom Metazoa; phylum Arthropoda; class Insecta; order Hymenoptera; family Cynipidae; genus Melikaiella; species Melikaiella ostensackeni. The sequence continues at coordinate 15,913,374 of JAUMHM010000072.1, forward strand.
TGCAACATTTCTAAAACACGAAAACAAATGAAGGCCCAGTGGAAATTTTTATTGTTTAAAATAAGAAGCAGGAAATTTCACACCAACGATTTTATATAATTAAAGCAGTTTGGAAAAGATCAAACTCTAAAAAAATTTATTCTGCACAAGTTCTACAAATAAGATGAAAACAATTCGATAAAAAATGTACATAATTAGGAATATTCTACGCAAAGTAATTCTAGATAAAGATGTTTTTCGGAAAGAACTTTCTACACAAACCAGATTACTTTCAATATCAACTGTTTTGTGTTCAATCTTTTTGGGTAGATTAGAATTCTTAAATTTAGTTGCGTATACAAAATACTTTTTGCAGAAAAACTTTTTGTAGAATGAGATGTGAGCCCTGTTAATAAAGTAATTTCGCGGAAATCGCTAATTTATTTTAAACATGACTTCATGTGAATTAAAAAAATTCTCTTTCTCAGAATCGTATTCTGTTATACTAACAAAAACTTTAAAATAAAAAGATTAAAGAATTAAATTTTTGTTATAGAAAGTGAGTATAAATAGATTTTTGTATCGCAAGAGATTTTAAATACTTAGAAATAAAAAGTTATTAAGAAATTATTGATTTTTTAGAAATGTTTCGAACGCACTATCTTTTGCAGATTATCCTGAAATCCGAAGCTTTTTTGAAATCTGTACTCAGCCCCAATCATACTCCAACCTTGAAATAATATTTGAACATGGATACAAAATTTGATGCAAGTAATCATTTGAATATAAATAATAAAAAAGATTGAAACAAAAAACCTTTGCTCAAAATACAAACGTAGCTGTTACTCATTTTCATTTTATATTATAAATTTTTTTTTCGAACACGATCAGAAAACATTTCTTTTTAAATCACCAGGTAATGATAAAAATTATAAATTTCCTACTCTCTTTGCAACAAGTTTTAAAACACGTTAAAAAATGTTTACAGACATGGCTTTATTCTCCTTCTCTAAGCAATTCTCTTGTCCCAGATGAAGATGTGGCTTTTATCCTCGACCTATTCGTGTGGATGTCATTATCATTGTGTATACAATCGTTCACGTCTTCGGTTTAGAAATTAGTGTAAGGAAAATATTGATTTATCTCATATCTTATTGCTTTCAGATATGTACTTTAAATACAGTTATTATAGAGACTTATAAATATATCTAATTTTTCTATGATTCGCAAAAGAGTGCTAGTTTTTCCACCTGTTTTCTGTGTAAAAAGTGATCGATTTGTTGTCGATGATGTGACGCATGCGCAGTGGCGAACTTTCCGGGCAACGGTGAAAGAAGTAGACGGACAATGTATAAAGTAAATAAAGTGCGAACTACTGAACGAACCTTGTGGCCTGCTTCAGTAAGTGACGGTGAACTCACAACTATTGCGTCGTATCTAATTCCACCACTCCTAATCTTTCTGACGAAATATTGCTACCAACTTACTGTTACAACCATATTATTGACATGGTTTTGACGATTGCGATTTTGATGGTTGCGACGATTGTTGCGTGAATAAACAACAAATCGCTTCTTCTTTGAACAAAAAACATGTAAAAAACTAGAACTTTTAAACAAATTATTGAAAAAGGGTTCAACAGTTGTTGAACAGAGTTCGTTTAGTAGTTTGCACTTTATTAACTTCACACTCGTCTCAAATCTCTCGCCTTTTCAACTTGTAGCACAATGTACTATTGATGACAATTTTAAAAAGTCGAATACAGTTTTCACAATTTTTTATCTCTAATACCATCTCTAATAGTTGCCTACCCTCTGGACTGAAAGAGTGTAAATAAAATGAAAATAGAAGCTAGGATAGAATCAGATCATCACTAATAGAAGTGTACCTAAAAAGTAGAATGAGGAAGGATTTATAAAAAATGGGGGAGAATTAATTGAGAAAGAAATGAGAAGAGGGCAAGTGAAGAAAAATTATGTAGAATTAATGAAAAGATTAGAGTTTGAGACGTTGATATTAAACGATGTATGGGAGGAGTTGAAGGTAGAGGCTGAGAGTACCAGAATTACAAAGGTCAGGAATAGAACGAAAAAATATGAAAATTGGACGAACCTTTTGAGGAACAAAGAATGTAAGGAAAAACGGAATTTGGAAAGAGTATAAATACTGGAAAAAGGGAAAAGGACAAAATACGTCGTAACCAAGAAGGAATATAGAGATTTATGTGAGAAAAAAAGAAGAAAATAAGAAAAAGGAATTAAAGGAGGAAATCAGCAAAATTAAATCGGAATGGGAGGCTTTGAAGTTTATTAATGCAATAAGAAAGAAAAAAGAGGGAATAGGGGACAGGATTAGCATAGGTGAATGGGGGAGTATTTTAAAGAAATGTTTTAATGCTCGAGTTAAAAGAAAGCGGATAATTGGCAGAGGAGCAAAATAGAAGATGACGAGGAGTTGGAGGATGAAGAGACAGAAGTTCAGCTTAAAAGATTGAAGAGAGGAAAAACAGAAGCCAGTGATGGGTTAGGTAATGAAGAGTGGATATACAGTAGCAGAGAAACAAGAAGGAGGTTGAAAGAAGTAGTGAAAGGAATATGGAACGGTAAGGGATTCCCAGAGGAAAGGAAGGAGGGTTTAATGACGCTAATACATAATAAAGGAGAAAAGGAGAAAGTAGGAAATTATAGAGGAATAACTCTATTAAATCCGGCGTACAAAATGTATGCAGTGGTGTTAACGAACAGGTTAAAAAAAAGGTAGAAGGAAAAGGGATGCTACGGGAAAGTCAGGCAGGTTTTTGAGAGTGAAGAAGCACGATAGATAACATCTACATTTTACAACATGTTGTAGAGCAGGAGTTAGGAAGAAAAAGAGAAGAAGTCCGTGTTTTCTTTGTCGATATAAAGATCGCATTCTCGTCGGTAGACAGAAAAAAAAACTGTAGAAAGCAGTGAAAAAAGGGAAATTGAGATAGGACTGATAGAAAAGGTGAAGGAGATAAATAAAGAAATGAGAGGTAGGATATAAGTTGGTGCTGTAACATCAGAAGTATTCTGGATAGAGTTTGATTCGATACAGGACAGGGGTGTCCACTGAACTCACTGCTCGTTGCGGTTTTCACAGCAGACATGAAGGAGTATTTGAAAAAGAATAAGAGAAAAGACTAGTGGTAGAAGGAAACAAATTCTGGTCATCGGCATATGTGAACGATACTGTTTTGGTAGCTAAAAGAGAGGAAGTTTTGGGATATATGATGAAAAGACTAGATAAGTATTTAGAAGAAAATAAATTGATTTTGAATGTGGACAAGTCTGAGGTTCCAGTATTTGAGAGAAGTAGAAGAGAAAAAGAATGGCAATAGAGAAGGAGAAAGATTAATGGAGTGAAGGAATTTACGTATCTGGAATTTCTACTTAAGAAAAATGGTAACGTAAATGGTAACGAAAAAGACTTGGGGTATAGGACAGAAATTATTGGATGATGATTTTAAGAGCAAAATGTCAATGTTTGAGGCGTTATTATTAAGTGCACTAATGTATGGGGTGGAGGTTTGGGGGGGGGGGGGGGAAGGAATATGAAGAGGTAGAAAGGTTGTATAAGAAGTACATTAGATTAACTCTGGGACTGGATAGATGCCATAGTATATCGCGTTGAAGGAGGTAGATAGGGACAAAAAAAATAAGAGCAGGAAGTAGAGCTTGAAAATACGAAGAAAAGTTATTAGATAGTAATGGTGGAACAATAGCACAGCTCAAAAAAAAGTTGTCAGCCCCAGAAACCAGAATGGGCTTACCCTACGTTCTTGAGGTCGCTGAATTCGAATCCGGAGCCGGTTTGGCTCCATCACGTTACATTTCGCCCCCAACCTCAAAAAACACGGAAAATCGCTGATTTCAGGTGAAACATGATTCCCGTATACGAAAAGTGGTCATATTCTATGTTTTTGAGGTCGCTGAGTTGAAGTAACGAAGCCAATAGGAGCGCACTACTTTGCGGAAAGATATTAGAGTATGAGGATGAAGCCGTAGTGTGTCCGACGACGAGTTGATTTTGTCCTCGTCAAAGTTGGAAAGCCCTCATACTTAGCCCTGGGGAGGTATGACGGTTATCACCCACAGGACGGCAGACTCACCTGCGATCGGACCAGGATCCCTAATATGTGGGGCTATCATATACAATGGCATTTATGAATAAAGCCAAAAAATCCTCAACTCACCAATCTAAAGGTACTAAATAACAAGTTGTTGTAAGAGAAGTTTGAGAGCTGCTTTGCTTCACAGTACGAATGTTTTTGCTCCCATACCGGTAGCACATAGTACGTTAAAAGAGAATTACGAAAAAATCAAATTGGTATTGGATAAATTGAAATATTCAGAACACAATTGGCGGATTTTTGGGAATTTCAGAATATTGGGAATAATTCTGGGTCAGCAATCAGGTAACGTTAAACACCCACGTTTTCTATGCTCATGAATAGTAGAAACCGACCTTATCATCATAGAAAGATTGATTGGCTAGCCTGAGAAAATTTTGATCCAGGATGAGAAAACCTCATCAACCTCCCACTAGTAGATCCGGCGAGGGTTTTACTGCCACCTCTGCATATAAAACTGGGCATGGTGAAGCAGTTTGTATCAGCATTAGAAGAAAAAGATAGCTGTTTCAAATATCTTTGAGGACAATTTTCAGAACTATTGGAATCAAAACTGAAAGCAGGAATATTCGATGGACCCCAAATCCGGAAAATGTGCAGGGATCAGAATTTCGTCACAACTATGAACAAAGTGCAAAAAGCAGCTTGGTGAAGCATCAAGAAAGTTGTTGGAAACTTTTAAGGGAACCACGAGAGACGTTTTTTTTTTGAGGTTAGTGGCAAAGTGTGACGTCATAGAACCACAGCGACTCCGGATTCTAACTTAAGAACCTCGATTACATAGAATATGATCACTTCTCATGGACGGGAATTATGTTTCACCTGAAATCAGCGATTTCCCATGTCTTTTGAGGTTAGGGACGAAATGTGACGTGATGTATCCAAACCGGCTTCAGATTCGCAATCAGCGAACTGATAAACGTAGGGTACGTCTATTTTGGTTTCTGGGGCTGACAACTTTTTTTTGTGGAGCGGTGTAGTTAAAGCATGTCTGAAGTAAAGAGAAAGTGTCCGGGGGTGGATAAATTAATTAAAGAAAGGGAAAGATATTTGAACAGGTGTAGTTATTCAAAAGAGTCGATTGAGGAAATGCATGAAAGTGGAATGAAGGTACAGCAGGATTTGACAGGAAAGGATAAAAAAGTAATGGAAAAATAAATGAAAAATAAAATCAGAGAAACTAGGTATAATGAGGAATAGAAGTGGATAAGAATAGAAAGAAAACCAATACATCGGGAGAGCAAGGGAGAAAGAGGCAGTCAGAAATTGATTGCACGTGTGAGACGTAGAAACACAGAAGATTGGAAGAAATATTGGGGAAGAGAAGAGGAAAGAATATGCATGCTTTGAGTGAGAAGTAGGAGTACATTAAAATACTGTCTGGAAGAATGTGACAAAATAAAAAAGGAAGTCTAACAATGGGCGAGATTCTGCATAAAAAAGCGAGAGCAGGTGTGGTGGAATGGCTAAGAAAATTGGAAAGGAAGAAAAGGGAGACGAGATCCAGGGAGAATAGAAAATAGGGAGAAAAAATTTTAAATCGGTTGAAATTAAGGTTGCGATAAGGACTGGCGAGCAAGAAGGTGTAAAGCGAGATGAGAGAAGAGCGATGCGAGTCAGCGATAAACTAAAAGGATGCGATAAGGCGATGCGTCAAGGCGATGCGTTAAAGTGAGGCATTAATGCAATAAGCGAATGTTAAGACGTCAAAGCGATAAGCTAAGGAAGAAAAATGTGATGAGTTTAATGCTGTAAAGTTATTGTTACCATTAGTATAAGATGTATGTAAGAAGCACATTTGATGCAAATATTGTAAGTACATGTAACCACTGATGCAGCAGACATGGTCTGCGTATTTTTAGACCCTGGTGGCTAGAAGAAAGCATTTTAAATGTATATATAAATTGTAACATGTAAGTTACATATAAATGCCTGGGCATAGGCAAACAGCACGGGATACGAGAAAAGGGGCCTGTGAGGTTGCCATGCATAAGGAGGAATGAGAAAACGCAAGCGCGAGTGACTCCCACTATAACGCAACGAGTCATAGGTGGGGCGCGAGAGATCGTGAAGTCGAGGGAGTCACTTACGCAAGAGGAAAAGTTCAGAAAGGAACTTGCTCTCGTGAAGCAAGGATCTCTGGAGAGAACCTTGTGGGCAACTGGAAGCTCAGCCTTCCACCACAGGCCACATACCTCTTCTTCAGGATCTGGTCTAGAAAAGGACTATCTTGCTTCGAGAGATTCCCTTGCATTCTTCAGGCACGTTCGTTTGAATTTAAGAGTTTTCTGAGTACGCGAATTGTATTTAAAGAGGGAAAGTTATTCGAATTGAATTGAGATATCTTTATTTGCCTTTGTGCCGAATCATTGGCTTGAATATTGTGATCATTTATTCATACGTTAATTTTTGCAATTTATATGTTGACAAGCGGCGTGGAACATTAAATAGAGGAAACTACAATCCACGCGGTAGAAACAACCACCAAAACAACTGGCAGACTCCACAAAATAACGACACCAAACGAATCCAAGCTAACAGCTTTGGTAAAACAGGACAGCAAGGGGGGGGGGCAATCACCCTCGCAAGAACGGTCTTGGAGACAACGACCGAACCCACCACAGTACAAAGTCCAAAACATGGAGTTAGACTTCCTGGTCGAGGGCGACGATCAAGAAAGATAAGAGTTGCCCGAAGAAACCATGATAGACACGTGAAACGAGCAAGGGCCACGTCAATACAACCGTTAACAAAGGAGATTGACGTGGCATTAAAAACAATAACTTATCGCACCCATATGTTCGTAAATACGAGAGAGGATCTTTTAGAAGAGAAATCCCAGATAACACAAAAGCCAAGGTCCAAGTGTTACACAACAAATCTCCAAGTAGGAGGTATTGTAACTAAAGGGTTGATAGATACTGGTGCGGAAATTACTTGCATCTCCGAGGAGTTTCTTAACCAAATCAAAGAACGCTTTAACATGTACCCAAGCCTACCGCTCGCAGGTGTTGTGGTAACTGGACCTATGGGGGGCAAGCCAACACGACTCAGCGTGCAAATATATTCTGATGTGCAAATAAATAATGTCACAATACATATGGCTTTTATAATATTACCTCGTTTGTCAAGAACATGTATTATTGGCATAGACGTACTAGACGAGCATAAAGCTAAAATCAATTTTGACAATAAAACGTTAAATTTTCCATACATAGAAGGCAGCCCATCTCTGAGAATTATACGAGACGAGGACCTCGACGAACGAGGGAAGGAGACAATAAACGCTGTGCAACTCCAGGACGAAGGAAAGAATGAGACAGAGGAGTCCACAGATCCCTCATCACTACCAATGCAATGTGCACTACCCACCGACATAGCATGGGACGAAGTACAAGAGAAAGTAGCAGAAATAGCCGACCTGAGTCAGCTGGAAAAGAAACAGCTAGGCTCGATTCTATGGCGCGACCGACAGGTGTTCCGAAGAGAACCTGGCCTACTGACCTGTTACCAGCACGTGCTCAAGATTAAAGAGGAACTACCGTTTATTGGCCGAAGCTACCCCATACCCATGGTTCACCGTGCAAAGGTAGAGGAGGAGATTTAAAGGATGCTAAAAATGGGCATTATCTAGCGCTCTGATAGCCCATACATTAATCCTATATCGCCCGTGGTAAAAAAAGACGGCACTATAAGGCTATGTCTCGATGCCCGCAAGCTCAACGAAATATTAATCGAGGACTGGAAATGCCCTGAACCAGCCGAAATTTTATTTCAAAAATGCAGAGGCATTAATATCATGTCCAGTCTGGACATGACCAGTAGTTTTTGGCAGGTGCCACTCCATCCAGACTCGAAACGATACACTGCCTCCCAACACAATGGCAAAAGTTATGAATTTAAGGTCGTTCCGTTCGGTCTCAAAACTAGCACAGCTGCGCTAGTAAGGGGACTTGATCACGCACTACAA
>JAUMHM010000072.1:15921575-15934631 GCA_032362435.1 Melikaiella ostensackeni
TGGAGAGTTTGGGGGCTGGGGGTATGAGAGAAAGAAAACGAGATGTTTAGGAGGAATTCGAAGCACAGGGAAGTGCATCGGGAGGGTAACACTCTATTCAAGCTGTTAAAACAGGTGAGATGGTTTATTTGTGATGACAATTTTAATGGAGATGAAAAAAAAGAAAATGACGTTCACAGGCAAAGGGGACACTGCAATAAATTACATTCCGGCATAATGGAAGTAGGCAATGAGGTAGCCTCTAAATACTTTCCGGTGATAGCGAAATTGAGATGTGGAGCCAAAAACGCGGCCGGGGGTGGAAGAAGGGAGAAGGAGAAAAGAAATTGAAAATGGGCAGTTGGGGGGGAAGAGAAGTTATGAAAATTTGTAGAAAAATAGAAAACGAGGAGGTAGGGAGTTCGAAAGAGGAAGAAGTAGACACGCTGCTAGAAAAACTTAAAAGAGTGATTGACAAGATAAGGGAGGAGGCGAGTCCAAAAGGAAATAGAGAGGGAGTGGGAGAGGTTGGTAGGACGATGAATGTAGGGAAAGTAAAGGCAGGATCAAGGAGAGTGTAAAAATAGAGGAAAGGGGAAATGGAGAAAGCGGAACTTAACAGGAGAAAAAGAGATCACGAAAGAATGTTGAGTAGAAAAACGGAGGGAGAAGGATAGGTACATGAAAGAGGTCGTGCGAGCGATGAAGGAGGGGAGGAAATGGGAAGTGATAAACAGGGAAAGAGGAGGAAGGAAAGGTATAAATGAGGAAATCTGAATGCAAGAGTGGATGGAGTACTTCAAGAGGCAGTTATGGGGCGTGAAAAATACTGTAAAGGGTAAAGAAAGAAGGACGATAGAGGAGAATGAGGATAGGGAAGATGAGATTAGTGAGGAAGAGGTGGATGAGGCAATTGCAAAGTTGAAAAGAAACAAGGCAACAGGTGAGGATGGCCTGGAGTTATATGCTGAAAGAAAAGATAGGACGAGAGAAAATAGTGATCAGGCAACTGAAAAGATCATGGAATTTTTAAGGAAAAATAAGAAGGGGGGAGGGAAGCAGGATTGCTCGAGCGTGTGCAAGGATGATTGGGAATAAGAAGGGTAGAAGTAACATGGAACATACGAAATGGGAGAAAGAGAGATACGAAATGAGGGTTGAATGTGGTATGCAAGTGAGGGGTAGAGAATGGCAGAGAATAGAAGAAGAGATGAAGATAAGGCAAGGAGAGGAAACATGGAAAAAAATATCGGAGTCAAGGTACAACAGCTGGTATAGGATGGTTAAGTGGGATGCAACCGAAATAATTGAAAAAGATCAAAAAGCAGAGCAAATGTGTCAGAGAGGTGCACAGGTGACAAAGGAGGAGGAAAGAGCGTGGAAGAGAGAATAAAGTGTATTTTGAAAGGAAATGGTCAGGGTGAGAAATTGATGGAGAAGCTGAAAGAGTTGAGAGAGAAAACTGGTTACACAGGATAATAATTGTTAAGATATTGTAAAAAAAGTCGGTAGGGTAGCATATGAGGATTGTAGATAAGAAAATATGTAATGGTTTTGTAAAGATTCTTAAGCTCGTAATGATGTAACACTTTTCTTGGGGAAGGAGGGAGGGTATGGAAAATCTTATAACCTCTTACTTGTAGCAAAGGGTGGGGGGATTCCAAAGCATTTCTCACGTAAGTTTCCTGTTTCTAATTATTTCTTAAAATATGCTCATTTCAACCAGTTTTGACTGTTACATATTACTTTCTATACTATCATACACATTATATTTATTATTTGTTTATTTCTTTCTTATTGTGTAATATTTGATATTTCATACGTGCAATAAATATAGAGTCGAAAAGTTAACAATTCATAAAATTTGGTGCACAGCTCTCATGAAATCTCGTGAAATTCCTGGAAATCTTCGCAAACCTCCGAAATTCCGTGAATTTTTTTGAATTCTTTGTAAATCCCTCAAAAGTTTTTTATTCATGTGAAAATTCCTTAAAACCCTTTGAATTCCATGGATATCGTACATAATCTCTTGAAATCCCTTTAGAACGATTGAGATCTCTAGAAATCACCTCAAATCCTGTAAATACTGTGGAAATCCCTTAAAATTTATTGATATTTCGTTAAATTGCTTGAAATTTTCAACGTCCCACAAAAATCCCTTCTTATCCTTTCAAATCTGTGGAAATCCCTTAAAATCTCTAAAAATCGATTATAATCTTCGAAATTCCGTGAAATATTTCGAAATATTAGGGGATATCTTAACATATCTGAAATGCCTTTCGAATTCATTGAAATCTTGAAAACCCGTGGGAATCTTTTCGAATTTCTTTGAATTCCTAAATATGTTTTCAAACATTTTGAACGCCATTAAAATTTTCTTTTAATTCCTCAAAATCCTATATGATATTCGAAAATCCTTCAAAATTTCGTTAAATCTCTCAAAATCATAGGAAATTTTCCAAAATCCGTTTGGAAGATACTTTGGAATCTTTCAAAATCTCTGAACATCCTTTTACGAAAAATCCCGTGAAATCAACGAAACTGCTTTAAATCTCTTGAAAATCCATTTGATTCCCTCAAAATCCTTTTAAAACTTTAGAAATCTTATTAAATCCCTTTCAAATCCCTTCAAATCCTTCAAATTTAAATAAAATTCCCGCACGTTTTAAATATTTCGAAATCTCTTGAAATTCCTTCAAGTCCGTAAAAATCCTTTGGGATTCGCAAAAATCGCTCTTAATTCCTTAAAATCCTTGAAAATATTTTAAAATTTATTGCAATTCTTAGAAAACCATTGAAATTCCTCGAAATTCCTTAGAATCCTCTATTATATTCGGAAATCCTTTAAAATTTCGTTTAATCCTTCAAGATCTTACGAAATCCTCTAAAATCCGTGGGAATATTTTTAGAACCTTTTCAAATCAACTGAAATCTTATTAAATTCTGTGAAATCATCGAAACCGCTTTAAATAACCTCAAATCTGTCAAAATCCTTTAAAATTCTTTAAGATTTTATGAAATTCCTTCAAATCCTTTGAATTTTTCGAAACCAAATTAAAATCCCTTGATATACTTGAAAATTCGTGAAAATACTTCGGCATCTCTTGAAATCCTTCATAATCACTTGAAATCCTGTGACATCTTTCAAAATATTTTAATGTCTCTTAAAATCTCTTGAGATACTTTGCAATCCGCGAAAATCGTTCTTAATTCCCTTAGATCCCTCAGAATCCCTAAAAATCCGCCGAAATCCTTCGGTACCTTCAAATCCATTAAAATTTCTTGAATTCTGATTAAACTTCTTGAAGTTCCTCGAAATCTTGTAAAATCATTTTAAAAATCGAGATCCTCTCTGAAATTTTACTAAGTAACTTCTTTGAATTTTTGAAATCTTTTAGAATTATTTAAAATCTGTGAAACCTCTTGTAATCCTTTGGAATCGTTTCGAAAACTTTAAATCTTTCGTGATCCCCCGAAATCAATTGAAATCCGAAATCTTTGGAAATCTTAATACATTTTGTAAAAAATCTGTAATTCTTTGAAATACATTGTATCCCCTTGCAATGCTTTGAAATCTCTTTAAATCTCGTTCACAGTGCACAAGGTTTCATATATGGTTGATATATCGAGTAAAAATATAAAATCAAAAGTAGGAAGGGGGGGGCACACAAATTTTACGTAACCTTAAAATAACGGGGGGAATCCAACATTTTAAAAATCATCCTTGCATTAGTTATTCACGAAGTTATTCACTTTTTCATTAAAAATATGGACTGTCTGATTTTATGGAATTTTGCAAAAGACTTCATTTTGTTTAGATTCATTATTTAATAGGGGTAGCTTTCCCGCAGAGGATAATTTTTTAAAAAATGTTTCTCCTTGTTTTATTATTAACTATCATTGCGCATTCAACTATTTTAGAAGAAAATAGCCTCGTATTGAAAGAGTTCACATTGTCGGTCGTCGATAAAGTTCGTTTTCAGGTAGCACTCAGGTATTCAATTAAAATCAGTGACCGAGAAAGTGAACCCTTTTAATACGGATGAATAGACTTTTTTGCGACATGACTTCTAATTAATTTTTTCATTCATCTCTTTCTTCTTATCGAAGTTTACTTAATAAAAAGTCTTAAATTAGGGTTTCTAAATAACTGGTAAAACACTATGCATTTGGTTTCTTAACATTCTTTTATTTTTGCAGAAACAAATAGAGAAAAAAATTCTATAATACAAATTACATAACAGGTAAATAATTCAAAAAATTAAATTGTCCTTTCTCTAATATGCATACATATATTAATATAACTTCAAAAAATTATTGTTTTACGAAAATTCAAAATCGCGCAAATGAGTTTCAACAGACAGTGAATTCGACAAACAGAAAGTGTACGTATTAGTTTGAGAGTTCAGTATCTTGAAAGCTGTTGAACATCACACCCTATCTATTACGATGGCTCCCATCCGAGTAGAACCGCGCCAAGCGCTGCTTAACTTGGGTGATCGAACGAGAAGCCTTAAACAATTCCATGTGTCCAAGCGGACAAATTTTGTTTTTTCAACTGGAAAATATTGTTAAAAGTGGAGAGTTTCAATTATTCTAACTGAAAGTCACTACAGGCAATTTTGTTAATCCTCGAAAATTAAATTGTTAAGTTTGAATGCATTCTAACTAATATATGTCCAAAGTTTCCAAATTCATAACTTTTAAATTTCCAGACTTCCATATTGAAACATTTCGTAACCACTGACATTGGAGTAATTTTAATTTTCACTGTCAATAAATTATAATGTTTTCAAATTTGGATGCTACTCAACTGAAAACACAATTTGGAACACAATTTGGAATACAATCCATTTCACGAAAATTCCTTTATAAAGTATTTTCAACCAAATGAAATATCAATTCTTTTCATTAATATAAGAATTTTGTTTACTTCAACTTCAGTGTTCTGAAAATGTATTATTATATTTGCTTTAATCTTATTCAAATTTAATTTTCCTAAAGTACATTTAATTTATTTTTTAGATCTTTATCAAAAGTGTTTGTTTTTAATTTCCGATTAATGTCAAAATGAAAATGGTAGAAATCAATTCATATTTATAGTATATTTGTGAATAATAGAGATGGAAATAGAGTGGCCGAAAAAATTTCGATTTTTCGAAGTTGCAACCTCTTATTTTGTGTTGTTTTGTGAAAAATTGAGCCTTATTTTAAATTGATTTTTTCCAATTTTGAAATATATTTTTATGAAAGTCAATTAAAAGTCGCGTGATTTCTTAAATTTTTCATTTTAAAATTAGATCTATGTGCCCAAAATCAGAAAAAAAATATTACAAGTTGGGTTTTTTCAAAAAGGGCTCAAAAGACTTTTTTATTTTAGGCTGAGCATTTTCGGGAGACACATCTCCAGGAAAAACAAAAGTCAACCGGGATGAGCAATCCCTTTTAAGTGAAAATTGGTTCAGGCTTGGCGTGGGGTACTTCAAGAGTCGAGAACCTCCTCTAATTTCTTTTTATCAAAAAAAACTGAGAAAAATCTTTTTTCACCAAATAACGCAAAATGAGGGAGAGGGTGGAGCTACAAAATTCCAAATTTTTGTTTTCTGAGACCACCTTAGTCACAGCGATTTAATTGATCTAATTAGTGTGGATTGATTTAGAACAAATCCATTCAGATTATTTCATTCTTCCAAAGAGAAAAAGGTAATAATCCTCACCAATAACACATTTCTAAAAAACTGCTAACTTCATCAAATTTGTAAACTATATTTAGGTAAAATAGACATTTCTTGGTAAATTGAGCTAACCATTAACGCCTGAATTGAAAGAAATCTTAAGTATTCATAGGCAACCTTGCTAATTGGAATCAATCCTTGCTGAATGTCTCTATTTTGAAATTTCTTAGAGATCAGAATGAAATCTACTTTCTTATGAAAATTTCTAGTGTACTGAAAAAGGAACAACCAAAAAGTTTACAAATCAAAACTATACTTCGAGATTATCCACTTTTGCGGCTTATTAGAGACAAATGTACAATAAATGTACAAACAAAAAGAAAAAAAAGAGGGACAAAAATGAGGGAGTCAACCAAAGCCAACCTCACATTCCGCCAAATTTTCATCAGTTACACTGACAATTATATTAACAACAACGTGAATACAAGAAAAGATGAAATAATTTTTTATATAACTTCCTGCGTATAATATTCAAAAAATTTTTAATCCAAATTTCGGCAAACACTTCCACACAACACTAATTGAACAAAAATTTTTAATTACTTTTCAAAAATGTTTGTGAATTTTGTTAATTTCCTTTGCTTTTCAAAGATAGAAGCATAAATCAACTTTCTTGATGTGAAATTTTTTCAATTTATGATAAAAATTCTTCACCGGATAGAAAATTCAGGGGAACACGAAGTGCAAAGAATGAAAGTATTTCTACGACTGACTCGTCTATATAGCTACTTAGCAAACGAAACGTTTTACCATTTTTTTTTTTTTTTTGAGAGAGAGAAAATAACCAGTCCCGAACCCTCGTAAAAATCATCTGTTCGAAGAATGCCAATAGATTTTACGAAACTGTACAGAAAGTTTCAGCCCCAAATATTAAGATTCAGAAATTATTGCAGAAAGTCATTAATAAGATAGTAAAATATTTTAATATTAAATTATGAAATTTCATTTTAATTGCAATCAGATGCTGTATCTCAAATTATGTACATTCTTCTGTCAATCTTATTATATTTATAAATGAGTAACAGGATGACATTTGAATTATATTAACAGTATACTTAGAAAAATTCAAACGTATAGTAGACTGAAAGTATATCAAATATATAGATGTTATTGAAAGTCGGGTATAGGAGTATTACATGAATTTATTCAGTTAGTAAAAACGTAGATTGGATGCATTACAGAAAGAATTATTGATAGAAGGTTGATAAAAGGTTGCCTATGAATACTTAAGATTTCATTTAATTGAGGAGTTAATGGTTAATTCAATTTACCAAAAGATATCTATTTTACTTAAATATAGTTGACAAATTTGACGAGGTTAGCAATTTTTTAGAAACTGCGTTATTGGTTTGGAATACTACCTTTTTCCTTTCGAAAAATGGAATTATCTGAATAGATTGGTTCTAAATCAACCCACAAAATTTGATCTTGGCACTTAATCTATTTCCTTCATTTCCCATGTTTTGTGTACATAAATCTTGAAATAATTTGTTCAGGTTTTTCAATTCTACAACTAATTTGAATGTCAACCTGGTACTTATCATAAAATAGGTTTGCCATAAGGTTTCACATACAATTTTCAATTTTTCAACTAATTGAAATATTAACCTGGTACTTATCAAAGAATAAGGTTGCATACATTGAGGTAAAACAAATTAAACCCTCGTTGACTACAAAAAATGGTATTCTGAAGAAGATGCCATACTAACAATACGTGCACATTAGGTACCGTTTAGTACTTTATTTACATTTTCTCTAATCTTATGATTTTTTACATATGTTTTTGATTTCAAATATACTTAATGTACTTTCAGTCTACTATACGTTTGAACTTTTCTAAGTATACTGTTAATGTAATCAAAATGTCATCCTTGGTACTAATTATGAATATAATAAGGTTGCCAGGAAAATTCACATAATTTGAGATAAAGTATTTGATTCCACTCAAAATTAAACTTCATATTTTAATTTTAAAATATTTTACTATCTTATTAATATCTTTTTGGAATAAATTCTGAGTTTTGATATTTGGAGCTAAAACTTTCCATGTAGTTTCCTAAAATCTATTGGCATTCTTCGAACATATGATTTTTACGAGGGTTTGGGAATGGTTATTCTTTCTCTCAAAAGGAAAAAAAATGGTAAAACATTTTGTTCAGTAAGTGGCTATATAGACGAGTCAGTTGTGGATATACTTTCATTCTGTGCACTTCGTGTTCCTCTGAATTTTCTTTCCGGTGAAGAATTTTGATCATAATTTAAATAGATTTTATATTTCAGAAGTTGCTTCATGCTTCCATCATTAAAAAGAAAAATGAAATTAACAAAATTTAGAAATATTCTTGAAAAATAATTCAGAATTTTTGTTCAATTAGTGTTGTGGTGAAGTGTTTGCCGAATTTTGAATTACAAGTTTCTAGATATTATACGCAGAAAGTTATATAAAAAATTTTTTTATCTTCTCTCATTGTTATGTTCTTGTTGAAATATCTTTCAGTGTTATCGATAAAAATTTGGCGGAATATGATTTTATGACAGATATTACTAAATGTCCGGTATAGGAGTATTACATGACTTTATTCAGTTAGCAAAAACTTAGAGTAGATGCATCACAAAAGAATTATTGATAATAGAATGCAAGTTTCATGGTTTTTCTTAGAAAGATATTTCATATTAACAAGAAGATATGTTCTGACTTCAACGAAAAAGGATTCCAAAGGAACTTAAAATGAAAATATCAATAAATTTAATAAATCCATTTGAATTTGGTTAGAAAGAAAAGCTGCAATGCACATATACACAATTAATATATGTATGAATCATGATTCATATATGTATGTATCATGATTCATATATGTATGTATCATGATTTATATCTGTAGTTATCCTATAAATCACCCCTGATAAGGAAGTCTAAATTGGCTTCGAAACACGTTCGTCCCCAATGATATAAAAAAAAACAGAAAAAAAGAAAGACTATGAGGTTGATTTTGGTTGACTCTTTCCTTTTTCTCCCTCTTTCTTCTTTTTCGTTGTACATTCATTGTACATTTGTCTCTAATGAGCCGGAAAAGTGAATGTCTCGAAGTCTAGTTCTGATTTTTGAACATTTTGGGTGTTCCTCTTTCAGTACACCAAAAATTTTCATAAGAAAGTGAATTTCATTTCGATCTTTAAGAAATAAAGTGATCTAATTAGTGAAATATAATTAATACAATGATAAGGATTGGATTGTATCGCAATTGAAGAAAAAGGCTGCTTAAGCAAAAAAATTTATTTTTTAGAAATGTTCTTAAACAGTTGAAATATTGATTTGAATGATGAATTTTATTAATCCTAAATTATCTTTCAATGGGCAATAGTAAATTATTAAAAAGAATTACAAAATTTTATCAGGAATTTAACGATTTTAAGGAATCATAAAAGTATATGTATAATTAACGTGGTAATGATCCTGCCGTGTCACTAAGGTTAATTCGTGAAAATTCATGCTAATCAATTTTGAAATTTACGATTTCTAAACGATTATTACATAATTATATTGTGTGTAATAGAAAAGAAGGGCTACGCTACTTACTGAGGTTTGAAATTACAAACGAGCCCTAATTACAGTTGTTAATAAATACTTATCCTAAATTGTGGTTATCGAAACGACACTCACCACCATAAACGTCGCAGGAAAGCTTGAGCGTATCACCTTCAGTATAAGGTCCCACTTTGGAATTTCTTGCAACACCGTTTTCATCCAATATTACAATTCTATGGGGTGGGACTGTAACAAAAAAGAGTCAAAAGATCAATTATAAAAAAGTTATTGATAGTATAAGTCACGAAAAAATGTTCGCTCTTGTATATCAATGAATTTCTCTCATTCATCTCCCCCTTCTATCCCCTCCCCTTCCTTATAACCCCTCTTAACTCTATTACTCTTTCCTCCCCCTCTTCAAACGATTAAACATCCACTCCTAAAAGCCTCCTGCTTTATCAATACCGCCTTCTCCTTCTAACCCCCTATTATATATGCTTCTCCCTCCTATTCCTCAACCCCTCTCCCTTTTTCATCATGCACCGCTCCATGTACCCTGTACTCCCTAAACCTGCATTCCAGTTTTATTACCCCTTTTTAACTTCCATCGCTTTCATCTCTAGGTCCTCTCTCCCTCTCATAAACCCTCTGCCCTCCCCTCCCCACCTTTCCCTACCTCTCCTTACCCTCTTTCTTTTCCTCTCCCTCATGCGTCACATTCTGTCCCTTATTTCCCCTCACATTTTTCCCTCCTTCCATATCCCTTAACCCGTTCCTCTTCTATCTCGCATTTTTCTCTACCTCTTGATCCATATCTTTCCCTCATCCCTCTATTCTTTTCTTCCCCAAACCCCCTCTCCTCTACACACTCTTTTAGCCTAGTTTTCACTTCCTGATCAGTTATGTTAAATAAAATCATACGAATCATATTGAATAAAAGATCTGAGCTTCGGACCTCCTGCATTGGCATCAGTAACTGAATTTGAGTCTCAAAGGGTCGGGAAAGTATACTTTACTGATCCGGAAAAGCTGATAACATGAAATTGGTATTGGAAAGATCGTGCTTCTGATATCTTGCAACGGCATTAAATTGAAATCTGGAATCGATTTTTCCAGATAACGTGTTGACATGTACTGATGTGTTATCTGTACCAGAAGAACACGCACAAACCTACATGAGGACCATCATACAAACAGAAGAGGATGCAGAGATAGGCGTCGTCTATAAATGACGTCACGTTTTTTTTGGGGGCAATTTTTACACACCCTTTGATTTTGAAAAGTTGAATTTTCAACTGTTTAGAATTCGAAGTACAATTTTTTTTTAATTTTCAAAATTTAGAGATTCAAGAAAAAAGCGAGCTTTAAAAGAAAACTGGATTTTCAATTGTTAAAAATTCAACTGGCAAAAAGTCGATTTTTTTCAGTGTTCAACAGATGAAAATTCAACAGTTGAAATTTCAGTTTTCTCCCATTTTCAACATTTCAAATTTCAAGAAAGAAGTGGAGAATCAACCGTTGAAAATTCAATTTTATTTCAAAATTTACTCTTTCTTTAAATTCTCGAATGTTGGAATTTGAAGGAAGATAGCAATTCTAAATATTAAAAATTTAATTTTCAGCAGTTGGAAATTCATCTTTCGAAAATTCAACTTTTGAAGTTGGAAATTGAATAAACTTAAGGACTGAATTTTCAACAGAAGAATTTACCATTTTCTTCATTTTTCAACCTTCAACTGTAGGCAATTGAGGGCAATTGAGGATGAAAGCAAAGTTTAAAAAAAATAGAATTTTCAAGTGATAAAAATTCAAATATCTAAAATTCCATTTTCGATTTTTTTTCAAATTAAAAAAAAACGCGGATTTCGAAAGAAAATTGAATTTTCAACAGTTGAATTTTCAATTGCTGAAGGTGCAACAGTTCAAGATACAACTGTTGAATTTTCGAAAGTTCTATCTTCAACAAATGAAAATTTAATAGCTGAAAATTCAACTTTTTTCCATAATTTGCTTTCTTTTGAATTCTCCACTTGATGAACTTGAAGAAAACTGACAATTCTGAAAATTTAAATTTGAATTTTCAACAGTTGGAAATTCATACATTGAAAATTCAATTGTTGAAGTTGGAAATTGAAGAAACTTGAAAACTGAATTCTCTAAAATTTAATTTTCAACTGCTGAAAATTCATTTTCATTCAAAATTTGTTTTTTTCCTAAAGTCTCAAGCGCCAAGAAGTAAATTAGAATGAAAATTGAATTTTCAACCGAATAATTTTAAATTTCCTTCAGTTTCAGAAGTTGAAAATTCAACCTTAGAAAATTTAAGATAAAAGCGAATTTTAGAACAAAATTGAATTTTCAACAGTTGAAAATTCATCTATTGAAGATTCAACTGTTGAAGTTGAAAATTAAAGAAAATTGAATTTTCCAAGGTTGAAGTTTCAACTGCCGAAAATTCAGTTTTCTTCAATTTGTACTCAAAATTCGATTTTTTATTTTAATTCTCAAGTGTTGAGAAGTGAAGTGAATTGAAAATTAATATTGCCAACAGAAGAATTTTTCATTTTCTTCAATTTTTAACAGCCGAAAATTCAACTGTGGGAAATCGAGAATAAAAGCAAATTTTAAAAGAAAATTGAATTTTCAACTGTTGAAAAGTGAAATGTCAAAAATTTAATTTTTGATTTTCTTCAGGTTAAAAGAAACGCGAATTTCGAAAGAAAATTGAATTTTCAACAGTTTAATTTTCAATCGTTAAAGATGCAACTGCTTTAGATACAACTGTTGATTTTTCGAAAGTTCCATCTCCAACAATTGATAATTTAATTTTCTTTTAGAATTTGCTTTTCTTTGAATTCTCAACTGTTGAAATTTTAAGAAAACTGACAATTCTGAAAATTGAATTTTCAACAGTTGAAAATTCATCAGTTGATTCTTCAATTGTTGAAGATGCAACTGTTGAATTATGAAAGTTCAACTTTTAGTTGTTGAAGATACGACTTTCTTCAATTCTCAACAGTTGAAAATTCAACTGTTAAGAACTCAATTTTTTTTTAAATTCGCTTTTTTCTTGAATTCTCAACTGTTGAAATTCGAAGCAAACTGAAAATTCTGAAAATTGAAAATTAAATTTTCAACAGTTAAAAATGTACCTATTGAAAATTCAACTGTTGAAGTTGAAAATTGAAGAAACTTGAAAATTGACTTTTTTAGGTTGAATTTTCAACTGCCGAAAATTCAATTTTCTTCAACTTTCCTTCAAAATTGGTTTTTTCCTTAAATTTTCAAGTGTTGAGAAGTAAAGTAAATTGAAAATTGAGTTTTTAACAGAAGAATTTTAAGTTTTCTTCAATTTTCAGCAGTTGAAAATTCAACTGTAGAAAATTCAATATTCCAAAACAAAATTGAATTTTCAACTGTTAAACACTCAAATATCGAAAATTCAATTCTTAATTTTTTTCGGTTTTCAAGAAAAAGGCGAATTTCGAATGAAAATTGAATTTTCAACAGTAAAATTTGCAACTGTTCAACAACAACAGTTGAATTTTCGAAACTGAACTTTCAGTTGTCGAAGATTTAATTTTCTTCAATTTTCAACAGTTGAAAACTCAACTATTGAAAACTCAATTTTCTTAAAGAATTGGCTTTTTCTTTGAATTTTTGACTGTTGAAATTTGAGAAAACTAACAATTCTAAAAATTAATGATTAAATTTTCAACAGTTGAAAATTCATCTATTACAGATTCAACTGTTGAAGTTTGAATTTGAAGAAACTTGATAATTGAATATTCTAAGGTTGAATTTTCAACTGCCGAA
>JAUMHM010000072.1:15934731-15955360 GCA_032362435.1 Melikaiella ostensackeni
GAAAATTCAATTTTCTGCAATTTGCACTCAAAATTCAAGATAGAAGCGAATTATGAAAGAAAATTGAATTTTCCACTAATAAAAGTTTAAATGTCGGAAATTCATTTTTCGGTTTTCTTCAGCTTAAAAGAAACGCGAATTTAAAAAAGAAATTGAATTTTTAACAGTTGAATTTCCAATTGTTGAAGATACAACTGTTGTAGACACAAGTGTTGATTTTTCGAGAATCATATCTCCAACAATTGATAATTCAATTTTCTGTCAGAATTTACTTCTACTTTGAATTCTTAACTGTTGAAATTTAAAGAAAGCTAACAATTCTGAAAATTTTAAATTGAATTCTCGAAAGTTGGAAATTTATCAGTTGATTTTCTAATTGTTGAAGGTACAACTTTTGAGGGTGCAACTGCTGAATTTTGGAAAGATGAATTTTCAATTGTTGAAGATTCGATTTTCTTCAATTTTCAATAGTTGAAAATTCAACTACTAAAAACTCCATTTTCTTCAAGAATTCGCTTTTTTCTTGAATTCTCAACTGTTGTAATTCAAGGAAAACTGACAATTCTGAAAATTATAAATTAAATTTTCAACAGTTGGAAATTCATATATCGAAAATTCAACTGTTGAAGTTGAAAATTGAAGATACTTGAAAATTGACTCTTCTATTGTTGAATTTCCACCTGCCGAAAATTCAATTTTCATTTAAAATTCTCAATGCTTCTTCAATTCTCTTCCTCTCACTCAATGCGTCACATTCTCTTCCTTATTTCCCCTTAAATTTTTCCCTCCTCCCATGACCCTTAACCCTTTCCTCTTCTATCTCGCATTTTTCTCTTCCCCCTAATCCATATCTTTCCCTCATCCCTCTACCCTTCCCTTTTCCAAGCCCCCTCTCCGCTACACACTCCTCTAGCCTAGTTTTCACTTTCTGATCAATTATGTTCATTAAACCCCTAAGAATCATATTGGATAAAAGATCTGAGCTTCGGACCTCTTGCATTGGCATAAGTAACTGAATTTGAGTCTCAAAGGATCGGGATAGTATACTTTACTGATCCGGAAAAGCTGATAACATGAAATTGGTATTGGAAAGATCGTGCTTCTGATATCTTGCAACGGCATTAAATTGAAATCTGGAATCGATTTTTCCAGATAACGTGTTGACATGTACTGATGTGTTATCTGTACCAGAAGAACACGCACAAACCTACATGAGGACCATCATACAAACAGAAGAGGCTCCAGAAATAGGCGTCGTCCATAAATGACGTCACGTTTTTTTGGGCAATTTTCACACTTACCCCCTCCTCTGTCACGCGAATTTATGCAAAGCGAATTCCCTCCGCTTTCCAATAATGTGACGAAACAACTGCAACCCCCTCCTGTTTTTTTCATTTCATTTCAAACTGTTGTTTAACGAAAAATATACTAAGAGTACATTTTAATTGAATGAAAATAATTTCAAAAGAATTAATTTTTATTCAAAAAAATTAGTTATCTTTTTGATGAGCGTTGCTAGATTTCAGACTCAATGGTAGTAATGCAGTTAGAAAAATTTCGCTTCGAGTTTCACGCGGATGATAATTTTAAACATCTACTAAAACAGGGCGAAGATCAGAGTTGGAATTTTTTTATAAATCTCAATTGAGGTCCATTGCGTGACTGTTCATTTGCCAAAATATTCTCTTTATGGACTGATATGTTTATTTCTCAAATTCTTATGAAAAATTTTCTAAGTATAATATTTTCAACACTTGTTTTTAATATGAAATTCGCCTTTTTCTTGAATTTTCAACAGTTGAAAATTGAAGACAATTGAAAATTGAATTTTCAACAGGTGGATTCTGAATTGTTCATGATTCAACTATTCGGTATACAACTGTTGAAAGTTGAACTGTTGAAAATTCAAACTTTCTTTAATTTTCAAAAGTTGAATTCTCAACTGTTTAAAATTCAATTTACAATTTTCTCCAATTTTCAAGGGTTGAAGATTCAAAAAAAGCAAGCTATGAAGGAAAATTGAATTCTCAATTGTTAACAATTCAACTGATGAAAATTCAATTTTCAATTTTCTTCAATGTTTAACATTTGAAAATTTTCTTTTATTTTAGTAGTCGCTTTTTTCTTGAATTTTCAATTCTTGAAGATTTCAAGAAAAATGGAAAATTGTATTTTCAACAGTTGAATCATCGCTCTTTCTTCAAAATTCATCTGTTCCAAATTTCAGAAAATTGAATACTGCAGGAAATTGGAATTTCAATAGTTTGATTTTCAACAGTTGAAATAACAACAACTTGATTTTGAAGAGTTAAATCTTCAATAATTGAAAAATCAACAGTTGAAATTTCAGTTTTCTTCCATTTTCAACAGTTGAAAATTTCAGAAAATTGAACATTGCAGAAAATTGGAATGTCAACAGTTTGAGTTTCAACAGTTGAAATAACAATTGAATTTTCAAAATTTTTGTCTTCAACAGTTACAAATTCAACAGTTGAAACTTCAATTTATTTTCAAAATTTGCTTTTCCATTAAATTCTCAACTGTTGAAATTTGAAGGAAACTGAAATTTCTAAAAATTAAAAATTGCATTCTTAACAGTTGGAAATTCATCTATTGAAAATACAACTGTTGAAGTTGGAAATTAAAGAAACTTAAAAAGTGAATTTTAAACAGAAGAATTTCCCATTTTCTTCAATTTTCAACAGTCGAAAATTCAAGTGTAGGAAATTCTGGCTGAAAGCGAATTCGAAAAGGAAATTGAAATTTCAACCGTCAAAAATTCAAATGTCGAAAATTTAATTTTCGATTTTCTTCAGTTTTCAAAAAATCCGAATTTCGAAAGAATATTGAATTTTTATCAGTTGAATATGCAATTGATGAAGATGCAACTGCTCAAGATACAACTGTTGAATTTACGAAAGTTCTATCTTCAACAATTGAAAATTCAACAGCTGAAAATTCAATTTTCTTTCAAAATTGCCTTTTTTTTAAAATCTTAACTGTTGAAATTTGGAAAAAATTGACAATTCTGACAATTGAAATTTGAATTTTCAACAGTTGGAAATACATTACTTGAAAATTCAACCGTTGAAGCTGGAAATTGAAGAAACTTGAAAATTGAATTATCTAAGATTGAATTTTCAACTGCTGAAAATTCAATTTCTTTTCAATTTTCCTTCAAAATTGGCTTTTTTCTTGAATTTTCAAGTGTTGAGAAGTAATGTAAATTGAAAATTGAATTTTTAACAGAAGAATTTTCAGTTTCCTTCAATTTTCAGCAGTTGAAAATTCAACTGTAGAAAATTCAATACAAAAGAGAATTTCAAAACAAAATTGAATTTTCAACTGTTAAAAATTCAAATATCGAAAATTCAATTCTTTATTTTTTTCAGTTTTCAAAAACAAGTCGAATTTCGAATGAAGATTGAATTTTCAACAGTTAAATTTTCAACTGTTCAACAACAACTGTTGAATTTTCGAAACTAAACTTTCAGTTGTCGAAGATTTAATTTTCTTCAATTTTCAACAGTTGAAAACTCAACAACTGAAAACTCACTTTTCTTTAAAAATTGGCTTTTTCTTTGAATTTTTGACTGTTGAACTTTTGAGAAAACTAACAATTCTAAAAATTGAAGATTAAATTTTCAACAGTTGAAAATTCATCTATTACAGATTCAACTGTTGAAGTTTGAATTTGAAGAAACTTGAAAATTGAATATTCTAAGGTTGAATTTTCAACTGCCGAAAATTCAATTTTCTGCAATTTGCACTCAAAATTCAAGATAGAAGCGAATTATGAAAGAAAATTGAATTTTCCACTGTTAAAAGTTTAAATGTCGAAATTTCAATTTTCGATTTTCTTCTATTTTCAAGAAAAACGCGAATTTCGAAAGAAAATTGAATTTTCAACTGTTCAACAACAACTGTTGAATTTTCGAATGTTGAAATTTTAGTTGTTGAAGATTTAATTTTCTTCAACTTTCAACAGTTGAAAATTCAACTGTTGAAAACTCAATTTTCTTTTAAATTCTCAACTATTGAAATTTTAAGAAAACTATCAATTCTAAAAATTAAAAATGGAATTTTCAACACTTGAGAATCCACTTATTAAAGATTCAAATGTTGCAGTTGAAAATTGAAGAAAATTGAAGTTTCTAAGGTTGACTTTTCAACTGCCGAAAATTCAGTGTCCTTCAATTTTCACCCAAAGTGACCTTTTTTATTTTGATTCTCAAGTGTTGGGAAGTAAAGTAAATGGAAATTTGAATTTTCAACAGAAGAATTTTTCAGTTTCTTCAATTTTGAACAGCCGAAAATTCAACTGTGGGAAATCCAGCATAAAAGCAAATTTTAAAAGAAAATTGAATTTTCTACTGTTAAAAATTGAAATGTCAAAAATTTAATTCTTGATTTTCTTCAGGTTGAAAAAACGCGAATTTCAAAAGAAAATTGAATTTTCAGCAGTTGAATTTTCAATTGTTGAAGATGCAACTGCTTTAGATACAACTGTTGATTTTTCGAAAGTTCCATCTCCAACAATTGATAATTTTCTTTTCTTTTATAATTTGCTTTTTATTGAATTCTCAATTGTTGAAATTTTGAAGAAACTGACAATTATGAAAATTGAATTTTCAACAGTTGGAAATTCATCAGTTGCTTTTTCAACTGTTGAAGAAACAACTGTTAAATTTTTGAAAGTTGAACTTATAGTTGTTGGAGATTCGATTTTCTTGAATTCTCAACAGCTGAAAATTCAACTGTTGAGAACTCAATTTTCTTCAAGAATTCGATTTTTTCCTGAATTCTCAACTGTTGAACTTTGAAGCAAACTGAAAATTCTGAAAACTAAAAATTTTCAACTGCCGAAAATTCAGTTTTTTTCAATTTTGATTCAAAATTCGCTTTTTTTAAAATTCTCAAGTGTTGAGAAGTAAAGTAAATTGAAAATTGAATTTTCCACAGTAGAATTCCTCATTTTATTCAATTTTCAACAGTCGTAAATTCAGTTGTAAGAATTTCAGGATAAAAGCCAATTTTTAAAGAAAATTGGAAATTCAATTTTGTCTTGAAATTCGCTTTTATCTTGAATTTCCTGCAGTTGAATTTTCATCTGCTGAAAATACAATTTCCTTCAATTTTCATTCAAAATTGGCTTTTTTCTTAAATTCTCAGGTGTTAAGAAGTGAAGTAAATTCAAAATTAAATTTTCAACAGAAGGATTTTCAATTTTCTTCAATTTTAAACAATTCAAAATTGAACTGCAAGAAATTCAAGATAAAAGCGAATTTCAAAACAAAATTGAATTTTCAACTGTTAAAAATTCAAATGCTGAAAATTACATTTTCGATTGTCTTCAGTTTTAGAAGAAAAAAGGGAATTTCGAAGAAAATTGAATTTTGAACTGTTGAAGTTTCAATTGTTGAAGATTCGATTTTCTTCAATTTTCAAGAGCTGAAAACTCCATTTTCTTCAAGAATCCGCTATTTTTCTTGAATTCTCAACTGTTGGAATTTGAGGAAAACTGACAATTCTGAAAATTATAAATTAAATTTTCAACAGTTGGAAATTCATATATTGAACATTCAACTATTGAAGTTGAAAACTGTTAGTCACTTAAAAATTGAATTTTCTAAGGCTGAATTTTTAACTGCTAAAAATTCTATTTTCTGCCATTTTTATTCAAAATTGGCTTCTTATAAATTTTCATGTGTTAAGAATTTAAGTAAATTGAAAATAAAATTTTCAACCGAACAATTTTCCATTTTCTTCAATCTTAAACAATCGAAAATTAAACTGTATGAAATTCAGGATAAAAGCAAATTTTTAAAGAAAATTCAATTTTCAACTGTTGAAAATTGAAATGTCGAAAATTCAATTCTCAACTGTTGAAAATTCAAACGTCGAAAGTTTAATTTTCAACTGTTGAAAATTCAAATGTCGAAAACCTAATTTTCGATTTTCTTCTGTTTCCAAGAAAAAAAGCGAATTTCGAAAGAAAATTGAATGTTCAACAGTTGAGTTTACAAAGGTTGAAGATGCGACTGTTCAAGATACAACTGTTGAATTTCCGAAAGTTCTCTCTTGAACAGTTATATCTTCAACAATTGAAAATTCAACCCCTGAAAGTTCAATAATCTTTCAAAATTTTCTTTTTCTTTGTATTTTCAACTGTTGAAATTTGAAGGAAACTGACAATTCTTAAAATTGAAATTCGAATTATGAACAGTCGGATATTCAGCTATTGAAAATTCAACAGTTCAAATTAAAAATTGAAGAAACCTAAAAATTGAATTTTTTAAAGCTGAATTTTTAACTGCTGAAAATCCAATTTTCTTCAATTTTCATTTAAAATTGGCTTTTCATAAATTCTCAAGTGATAAGAAGTTAAGTCAATCGAAAATTGAATTTTCAACAGAAGAATTTTCAATTTTTTTTTCAATTTTCAACAGTTGAAAATTCAATTGCAGAAAATTGAAGATAAAAGCGAATTTTAAAATGAAATTGAATTTTGAACTGTTGAAAATTCCAATGTCGAAAATTCAATTCTCGATTTTCTTCAGTTTTCAAGAAAAATGCGAATTTCGAAGGAAAATTGAATCTTCAATTGTTAAAGATGTAACTGTTCAAGATACAACTGTTAAATTTTCGAAAGTTGAAGTTTCAATTGTTAAAGATTAGATTCCCTTCAATTTCCAACAGTTGAAAATTCAACTGCTGAAAGCTCAATTTTCTTTAAAAATTCGATTTTTTCTTGAATTTTTAACTGTTGAAAATTTAAAAAAGGCGAATTTTTCATTGAAGATAACTGTGGAAAATGTCATGTTCACATAATTTTACATGAGAATTGAATAAATACCATAAACGTTGCCAGACATACATTTTTTTTAAGGCGACTTCTTCGAAAGCTTTCTTGATAATATTGTAATTTCAACCATGACATCATCTAGTATAAAACCCCTCATCCCCTCCCTGTCACGTTCCGTCACGGTCTATGGAACCCTTTCACCAGCGAAAGAGCGTGACGTCTTTTATGGACGACGCCATATCGTCATTAAACTTATCTGATTTTCGTATCAGTTCAAAATTTTACTGACAGAATTTACTCTGACCTCAAAAGAGGATTAAAAGCTTCTCGTATCGTTATGATATTCAGATAAAAATTTCGTTTGACTGACGTTGGAGGAATTTCTAATAAAATTGCATTTAGGATTTTAGATACAGGTTGTAGGTCACTATAATTGAACCTTTCGCGATCAATAGGGAATACGCATGGATTCAGCCTAAGAAGTATTGCCCTGAAAGTCAATTTTAAAAATCGTTCGAATTTTAATTTCGAGGAATGATACTTGTAGAGAATTTCAAGGCGCAACTTTTTTCCCTTGCAAACATTTTTACATAGGTTTTTCAATGTTTGAAGTAATTGGTATGAAGCAGATTTTTCAAAAACAAAAAGTTTCAATCTTTTTACGCTTCAACTCGCACTAACTCGAAACTATTAAAGGAAGAAGAACGTAAATATTTCAATAAACGAAAAAGTTGTTAGTTTTTATCAGACTGCAAAAATCATCAATTTCAACCTTCAAGCGCTTCGTTTGTCGAGCGAATTTTAAGCAACATCTCCTTCTGTCTCATTTTTATAGCAAGTGTTGCAAACGTCAGTTCTAGGTAATTCAAAAGTTAGGCTAGCAGGACGGATAAAATAATAACAATTAACAATTTTAGTTAACGTGAATTTAGTCTCTAATTTTTCTAAACAATATTCTGCGAACAATTTGTAAAGTTCTATAAGATTAATTGAAGGATTTTCAAAATGTTTTAAATTACTGAAATTTCGATTGTAATATGAACTGTGCCAAATTTTTTAAAGGCTGCCTATTTAAAATCTTTTTTAGAACATTTTAACTCTTCTTTTGCCCAAACACAGAAAAGCGCAAAAAAATTTCTCGTAAACTAAAACATTTTCTTCGTCAGTAGGAAATGAATAAATCCAATGAATTAATCGTCCTACTTTTTTATCTGCATTCGTTTCGGTGGGATTCTTGAATTTTAAAAATTCACTGTGAAGCAAATTTTGTTCATTATACTTCCCGAGATCCCAAAAGTTTTCATGCATTTTTTCTTGTTGAAGACTTGCAAAATTTTTGGTAATATTTTTCTCCACAGCAGGATCTAACAGGATTGAAAGATATCTCTGGGATTATAATACGAGTATCTTTAACACCGTCGTTCGTAGTTTTAGATTTTGTAATGTATTCTTTTCCCTAAAATAATAAAAAATAATGCTATTAAATTCATCACAAAAAAATGAAAATAATTACCTTAGGCTATCTAGAAATAGTTGTATAAAAATCTCAAATCTCAAAAATCATACTTATGCAGCTATTCTAATAAATAATTCATTCATTGGTTCTTTGCTTTATTTATAGTATATTATCTAAGAGAGCTGAAGGGCGACACTGCACATGGGCGTAAGTGCCAAAATCAGAATTTTACAGGAGGCACAAAAATCCGTCTAACTTTGACGCTTTTTATTCAAAACAAAAAACAAGAAATGAATTTCGAGCTATTACTTAGATCAATTGAATCGCGAAAGGAAAGCCTGGAAAAAAAGCAACCATCTCCGAGGAAACTCTTGTCAAAATACGACGTGTCCCCAAAACCGCCAGTCCTGACACAAAAAAAAAACATAACGTTTTCATTTTTTAATTTAGGAAAGGAAAATCAAAAAACGTGTCTCGAGCTATTAGTTAGCTTTATACAGGGGTTTTTCTTTTATCTTGAGATATCGAAATATCTCAAGAAATACGCATTCAACAAAAAAAATGTCCGTAATAAGAACTTTTTATTTTCGAGGGGGCAAAGCAACTTCGCAAAAATTCACCCCACACCCCACCCCCTGCGGGCGGTAGGGAGAGTAACTTTACAACTGCAAATGGGAACCTATACGAGTATATTTTATCACAGATTCAGATTTTCCATTAAATATACGTAAGTTTTATTCGAAAAAATATTCTTCATTCACACAACCAAGGGTTGTTCACCGGGGGTGGAATGAGGATGCGACTCCAGCATCCCAAATCCTGTACCTGGCGCCATTTAAAAATGAATTAAAAATTCTGGAAAAATTGATTCAAAGTCTTCTTATTCTTCTTGTTTCGTTTAAATAAAATGGTAAAATAAAATGGAATCTTCAATAAAAGGTATAGGTTCCCATTTGCAATTTTAAAGTTACCTCCTCTGCCGCCCTCAGAGGGTGGGGTAAGGGGTGAATTTTTACGGCGCTGCTTTTCCCCCTATAAAATAAAAAGTTTTTATTACGAACATTTTTTTCGTTGGATGCGTATTCCTTGAGATATCTCGATGTCTCAAGATAAAAAAAACACCTTGTAGCGAAAAAAACATCCTGCTAGGAGCAAACACTTCCGAGAAAACTCTCATGAAATAGGTGGCGTGCCGCTAGAAAAATCGGACCTGAGATACAAAAAAGCGGTTAAGTACAGCATATGTTTAAAAAAAAAACAGAAACATCAAAATACTATTTTTAGTCCTCATTTGAATCTAAAAAGATTGAAAAGAGCAGGCTCAAAGAAGCAACGAGTTTGGAGACAAAAATGATCAAAAATCGATTCCTATGTTTCGATTGAGAAGAAGTCAGTTACTGTCAACTTTTATGTTTTTTAATAAAAAATTTATTGCATTTATTACTATTATAATTATGGAAATAGGAAACTATTTCCCCAAAATCTCATTGAAATAATTTCTTTTCTGCGTCGTGAGATACGGAAACATCTGTTGTACATCTTCCTTTTGTTTCTTTAGTGATCCCTTTACTAGCGTTGTTCTTCCCTATTTCCAGATTTTCGAAATCGTAGATAGTGTAATCTACAGAATGATAGAAGTAAAGAGTCTGTTTTATCATTTTTAATGTTTTCTCATAAATTTTTAACATAATTTGCTTCTAAGCTTACCGTATTTTAAAATAAATTTCTCATTCTGGTTCGGATGGCACTTACGCCTGTATGCAGTGTCGCCCTTCAACTACAAACGGTTTCTATTATTTGTTTTGGTATCCGATTCGACCTTCATAACGTCCGCTGCGGCGCGTTCGTAGCCGAGGAGGCACGTGCATAGGGCAGCGTCAAGATTGCTGCTTGCAACTTGAAACATTCATAATTTTTTAACCATTAGTCCGATTGAGCTAAAACTCTTCAGAAAACTTCTTTGAATCTTAATCAACAACTTTCCCACTAAAAGTTTTCCGTTGCTTAAAATTCGATAAGTTAGCGAGGGTTGAAGTGAAAACAAGATTGAAATTTGTTGTTTCCGAAAAATCTACTTCTTACCAATGACTTCAAAAACTATGAAACCTACAAATTTTTGCAAGAGAGTAAAAAGATGCGCCTTGAAATGTTGTACTAGTATCAGTCCTTTAAATGGAAATTCGTTGTAGAAATTTTTTTTTGGCAGAATGCGACGCATGACTTTCATGCGTTTTTAAAGCTGAATTCAACGACTAGTTTACTTTTGCTATAGCTTAAACGGTTCTAGGGATAATAGCAAAAGGACCAAGAAAAAACATTAAAAAACAAGTTTTTTTTTAAACATTATACTGAGCTGAATATCAACTTTTTGTTATTCAAATAGGTGCCATTTTCTTCGTTTTTCTTTAACGGATAAACAATCTAAATAACTGTGATAGTTCCATTACTGGCCGTTCATAAGACACATAGCACAGAAGTTATCAACTTTCTGTCCCGTCGATGATTCGAAAAATTATTCTTATTTAAGGCGAATAATTATACTGGAATTCTATTAAATTCAATGCAATTTTTCAGAAACAGATATTAAACTCAATTCCAGTAAATTTCGAAGGATTGACCTGAACTCAAGAGAATTTTAACGAATTCAGGCGGATTCAAGAGAACTCAAATGAATTCAAGAAAATTGTGGAGGATTCAGAGGAATCCAACGAAATTTAACAGTATTGTAGCGAATTCAATATAACTCAGGAGCATTTATGGAATTCGCGGAATTTATTGGAATTCAAGCGAGTTCTAGAGAATTCAATCAAAATCAAGCGAGTTTCAGAAAACTCAACTGAATTCAAGAGAACTGAAGCGAATATCAGGAAATTCAACAAAATTAGAAGAAATTCAAGAAATTTCAAGGGAATTCGAGGGACTTCAAGGTAACTCAAATGAATTTTAGAAAATTATTATCAATTAAATGGAATTCGAAAAAACTTAACAGAATTATAGCGAACTGAATAGAAATCAGAACAATTAATGGAATTCATGGGAATAAATAAGAATTCAAGCGAGTTCTAGAAAATCCAAGCAAAATAAAGCGAGTTCCAGAGAATTGAGCTAAATTGAAGAGAACTTGAGCGAATATCAGAGAATTCAACAGAATTAGAACGAATGCAAGAGAATTCAAAGAGATTCGGGGGACTTTAAGAGAACTTAAATAAATTCAAGCAAATTGTGAAGGATTCAATGAATTTCGACGAAATTCAACAGAATTGTAGCGACTTCAATAAAGTTGAGAAGAATTAATGGAATTCATAAAAACTTGTGGGAATTCAAGTGATTTTTGATGAACTCAAGCAAATTCAAGTGAGTTCTAGAGAATTTAACTAAATTCAAGACAACTTGAGCGAATATCAGGAAATTTAACAAAATTAGAGGAATGCAGGAGAATTTGAGGTAATTCCGGGGACTTCAAGAGAGCTTAAATGAATTCAAGAACATTATGAAGAATTCAACGGAATTCGACGAAATTTAACAGAATTAGAGCGAATTAAGTAGAATTGAGGAGCATTCATGGAATTCATGGGAATTAATAGAAATTCATGGGAATTAATATGAATTCAAGCGAGTTCTAGGAAATTCAAGCAAAATCTGGCGAGAACCATAGAACACAACTGAATTCAAGAGAACTCAAGTGAATATTAGGGAATTCAACAAAATTTAAAAGAATTCGAGAGAATTCAAGGGAATCCGAGGGACTTTAAGGCAACTAGAATAAATTTAAGAAAATTATTTAAAATTCAATGGAATTCGACAAAATTAAACAGAATTATAGCGAATTCAATAGAACTCAAGCGAATATCAGAGAATTCAACAAATTTATAAGGAAATCAAGAGAATCCAAGGGAACTCGAGGGACCTCAAGGTAACTCAAATGAATTTAAGAAAATTATTAAAAATTCAGTGGAATTTGACAAAATTTGATGTAATTATAGCGAACTCAATAGAACTTAGAAAAATTCATGGAATTTACGGGAATTTGTGGGAATTCAAGCGAGTTCTAGAGAGTTTAAGTAAAATCTAGCGAGTTCCAGAGAATTTAGCTAAATTTAAGGGAACTCAAGCGAATATCAGGGAATTCAACAGAATTAGAAGGAATGCAAGAGAATTCAAAAGAATTCGGGGGACTTCAAGAAAACTCAAATGAATCCAAGCAAATTATAAAAAATTCAATGGAATCCGACGAAAGTAAACAGAATTATAGCGAATTCAATAGAAACCAGGAGCATTCATGGAATTCATGAATTCAAGTTTAATTATTCTGAAACGTTGAAAGTTATATGCTATCCAATTAGAAATTTTTTTAATTTATGAATTGAAACTTGAAATGTTCAAAATTGAATAACTCCTCACTTCACATAAAAATAAAAGCATTCTCAAATTAGGATTTTAAAACTCAGACCTTGAAGTTTAATTCTTTTTAAATTTTGCACTACGCTTTTTAAAATTCACTCATTTCAATCCAAAGTGTAAAGTTAATAACTTGAAAATCAGTGACAAAACTGAGGATTCTTGAGGGGTTAGTGATTTGATCATTTTACGTTTTTCAGTTTTTAACTAATTTTATATGTTAATAATCTATCCTTAATATATATATATATATATATATATATATATATATATCTCATATTAGGATGTTAAAAATCTTAGAACGCTACTTTTAACATAAATATTGCTTTATTTGACAGAAATCCGACCATAAAAATGTTTTGATGGTGAATATAATAGTCCTTAATTTTTCTGCTTTTTGTCTGGGATGCCAGGAGTAGAAGTTTAAAAATATGAAAAAAAATAGAATATCCAACGAAACGTCAGATTCATCAATATTTCGTGAAAGCAAAAATTAATTTCAGTTACGAATTAGTAAAACGATTAGTAAAGCACTAAAAATTCAGTTTAATGAGCAGATCATCTCATCATCCTGTGACTAATATTACTTTGAGCCATTCATCAAATTTTTTCGCAATTCATAGGCAGAAAGCGGACGAGCACAGTCTGGAGTTGTGCATCAAGCCTAGGCTCCGGTCCCTCGTTGCGGAGAACCGCCGCATTAATTTAACATGCAAATTTAATTTAAAAGTATGCAAACGAGCAGATTGAATATTTTAATATTTATTTATTTAATAATTTAAAAGAGATAAAATATCACTACACAAAATATGAATATAATCTATTAGATAAACTCTTGAATCGGCCACATTTTGCGTTAATATCAGGTATATTTGGAATATTTGAACATTTATTTCTGATAATATTATACGGCAATTCTTTTCTGCATTTATCTGAATAATGAAGGGGCACCCGAAAGCGCGAACGCTGAAGACAGACTTAAGCCCTATCGTACCCCATCTTGTTACAACTTTCAAACTTTGTCTATCTTTCGCTGGAAAACTATCATCTTTTCAATAAAAATTAATATAACATAAAATCTGTATTTTGATGAGATCTACAACTTTTGTTTCTAATATTTTTCAAAATTCTCATTAGTTACGGAAATAAATATAGAAAATCATAATTCTATGAGTTCTTCGAATTTTTTTTGCCCTGATAATCAAATTTGCCTTATTCAGAACATCAAAATACATAATTATACATCGTTTTGAAGCAAATTGGAGGTCAGACGTTTTCGGATCTGCACCCAAAATAAATATTTCTTAAATGTCTAAATTATTATGTAACAATTGCGTTTTAGTGTAATCTGAATTTTACGGAAGTAAATATACGTAACTAGTAGGTAACATTTAGGTTGAATGAGTAACGTAACTTGTAACTTTCAGCGTATCTAACTGTTAGTTGCAATGTTTACTGGGTAGAAGTTTCAATGTGGACGAAGTAAATGAATGAATGAGTGAATGGATGAATGAATGAAATTGTAGATTATTATAGCTAATTTCTTAATGACTGAGAAAGGGAGTGGAAGTTGAGCGTGATGGGCGTGGAAAACGGGGGAGAGGGGGTATAATGAATATGTGGAGGAAAAATTTATATAGAAAGGGGGTATGTAGCAGAGAAGGGAGTGTTGAGTAGTGAACGAGAAGGGGTGGAGTTGAGTATTGGGGAAGGCGTAGATATTAGGGTTGCAGAGGGTTGGGCATGGAGGAAGGAAAAGGGGGAGATTTGAAGTACAAAGAGTGTGCCAGGATAAGGGAGGGGCTGAGTGATGCAGCAAGTGAGTGTTTAGAGAGGGAGAAGGATTGAGAGAGAGAGGGGCTGGGGTATATGCAGATTGGGAGGGCGTATGGGTAAATTTATGGAAGGGGCAAGTAATGCAGAGAGGAAGGGGAGGCGATTGTAGCAGGGATCGAGAATGGAATAGGGAAAAGAAGCAAGGAGGAGAAGGATGCAGAAACTGTGAGTGAAGAAAAGGTCGATGAGTGGTACAATCGTGAGTGACGGAGGGGGAGATGTAGTGATTAGGGGAAGAGAGAGTGAAGTGTGATGAATGAGAGGGGAGTGAGGGTCCAAGGGGAAGGGGTGGAGTGTAATGGAAGGAGAAAACAAAGTTCGCATACGAAACTCTTCTTGATGCTAAACTCTTTTTCATATTCTCATCCTGAATGGGAAGCTAGGTATTGTAGGCATACTTCCAAAGACAGATTTCTCTGTCTCAAAATTGTATTTCTTTGAAAACATTCTCTTTCAATTATTCTTTTCATTGAATGACCTAGCACTTACGTGATCAAAAGACTTCAAAATAAAAGAAGAAAGTTATTGTAACGTATACAAATAAAAAGAAACATTTGTATTCCCGATTCAGATCTTTTATCACTGAGTTTCTCTCCTCTCCATTTTACGACTGTGCTCAAACGTTTGATGTAGCTGGAAAGGAGAGAAAAGACATTTTGAATGTTTTCGGAAGCTTTAGCTGCCAGAGTCTCTGTTCTGTTATTCACGATATCCCACTTCGCTATTCCGTAAATCACGGTTTTCCGGATCGTTAGATCCTTTCTTGTGGTTTCAGATTGCTATTCTTCATATCCACGTCGTACGCTCCTTTCACTCTCAATATTCAGGTTATTCACTTACTTACATTCGGAACGTCTTTTTGATAACTTTCGTTCTGTAGTTTATCATAGTACAGCCTGTTCAAATAAAAATTTTCTTGGTTCAAAAATAACTTTTTTTAATTATTATTTATTATTATACCATCAAGCCAAATCCCTTTCGGAGTAAGCGTTCGGTTCTAGCCTCGTTGCAGTACCAAGAATCAAGGAATTCATATGGTAAGGGCAAGTAAGGGATTCGCTGATCAATCTCTCTAGCAATCACCCCAGGTGAAGAGTTTCACAGAGCCATTATATATTACGATTCACATATAAACAATCAAACTGACTAATAAACCCATAGGAGAATCCATACTCTTAACCTCAACCAAATCCACTAAGCAAAGCTCTTCACGAGGACCTATGAGTATCTAAAATCATTCGTTTCAGGCGACACTCTTCTTCCCGTAAACAATTGCCCTTCTCATATTTCCATCCTTGCATACATCTTTTTCTTCCCTTACATCTATACATCTTTTTATACAAGCTCCTGTGCTTCTACGACTCTTTATATCTCTTCGCTTCAGAGTCACATTCACACATTCCAACCATTCTTTGTTCGGTCTACCTCTGAGTACGCTACCATTCTATTTCGTAAGAAATTCACCAAGCAGTTGAACTAAATTCTATTAATTATTGAAAAGGAAGAAACTTACGTTTGAAATTGAACAATATAAAATTTGTTTACATAAGAAAGTACAATTTTCATAACTTCAATCATCTTAGTAGATACAAAGTGTACATTAAATAGAAAAAATAAATCAATCAGCGAAATCTTTCCAGCAAAACAGGCCAGACAAAACAAAAGAAAGTTATATATATTCATGTATGCAAATTGTAAATATCCAGGAAACATTTCTCGTAACATGTATGCAAAATATGTGTGATCAGTGCAGTTCGCCAACACCCTTTGTAGATGAGAAAAGGGCGAATTGTGGGGGGCAGAGTTGGGGATGAGGGATTCGGTATTTGCATCAAACCAGGCAAATTTGCATCAAACCTCCAGAGTAAATGAGCTGAAGCCCGTAGTACTTTGTCACGAAGGAGCTTAAATCGATTTAACACCGACGCCCGTTCATGTAACTTCATCGCTTTATGGCCACTCATTCATTTTTAGTGGCGGACAAAAAGCGGAAGTTAGTTTTGGTGCAACCACATTAGCGTTGGATCTGGATGGGTGTCTGCGCTTAACTACTCTGATTTTACTAACTGTTGTTGCTGCTTTACCACGAGTCTCCAATTTGAAAGACAGTCAATCCATTTCCAAAATATCAGAGTTGTAGGGGATTGATCAATTTTGATAAAACTTGGTGAAACTTTATAATTAAGTGATTGAAGTTTATGGTTAAAATGGTTTTCCGAAATTTCCAAAATTCGCGGAGTTACAGGATTTTTAATTTTGAGACCTGACTTGAAAACCCCATATTTCCCAAACCGCTGATTGAACTTTAATTATATTTTCAAGAGTAGCTCATAATTTATAGGTCATTTTAATTAAATTCAAGAAGAAAAATAATTTACGAAACTGCTAAAAAAATAAATAAAAAAATTTGAATCAATTTGTCGCTCAAAATCGTATTTTTAATTTTTGTTTCAAATCTTAATATTCTGAATTCTTTTAATATCCTGCGTCAATTGAGAAAAAAAATTATGGCATTCTGTAACTTTCGGGAATATTAATTTTTTAGTGCGGCCGCGCAGCCTCACTATCCAAGCGCAACGATGGGCACAGTGGGGTGAAATAAAAAAACGGAGTTGTAAATATCTTTGAGAAATTTTAGAACTTTTAGAGCTTCAGAACTATCAGAATCAACCAAATCAAACTATCAATCAAAATCAAAAATCAATCAAACTATCAGAATCAGTGTGTACCAATCTTTTCAAAAGTGGAGGTTTCGACAGTTTTTTAATATTTGCAAGTAAGCTTCTTCATATGCATTACATATTTTTTTATTCATTTGTGAAAAAAGCATTCAGTAGGTTTTGAGCGGAGAATATCTTCTCAAACAACTTATGATCCTCTTAATATCAATTTGAAAAATGTTGTTCTCACTACAATTATATGATAGTCAATTATATGATCTTCGTAAATTGCAGATACCTAATTATATACTTAATTATATGATAGGGTTCTTCATGTTTTTTCTATTTAACTAAAAAAAAGTTTCAAGTTGAAATGCTTAAAATTGTGCAGTTTCCAAAATTGGAATGATAGCATTTTTTTTTGTATTTTTTTCTTAATTTTCTATTTTCAATGTAATATCTTAAAATTGTCCGATTATTGATTGAAGATTTCAAAAAATGAATCATGTGAAATTGAAGAATATTTGATTGGAAGATTTCGAAAATGCAGAGGTAATAATTCTTAATCAACTGTTGAAAATTGAACGATTTGAAATTAAAAGGTTAAAAATTGTGTTATGTAAAATACAAAAAGATCAAAATTGAACTACATATCTGGAATTGATACCTCAGTAATTGAATAATTCCCTTAATTTTGAATAGTTCAGTTCTAGAGTTCTGCATTTTCATGTTAAATGCCGAGTTTTTAAGTTTTTCCTGTCATGAGTTTTAATTTTGCAATTAGAATTTTGAAGGGTTTGACCTTTCTTGGTGAATAATTGTGTTTTGATATTTGAATGAAGTTCGGATTCGTTTAACTTTCAACTTTCCGTAGTAAAAATTTCTTCACTTTTAATGTTCCCTATTCAAAATTACTTCATTTTGAACGTTTTTTCAGAATGATGCAATTCTAAAAGTTTATAATTGAATATTTTTCCATTTGAACGGTGAAAAAGACTGTGAATTCATTTTTTGATCAGAAGAATTCGCATGATCAATTTTAATGTTAAATTATAATTTTTTTATGCAATAGAAATTTCAAAATGTAGAATTTGAGAAGCTTTGAGTGTAAAACATTGAATTTAGTTTTCGATTTCAAATTGTAAAATTTTCAATTTTCAATTTCAATGAAATTGTCCAATTTTCAAAATTCTAATCCGCCAATTTTTCATTTTGAGAATTTCTGATTCAAAGCTTTTCATTTCCAAAGACTTTCAATTTCAAATGCTTCTATTTAGAAATGAAACAAATTGAATTCATTTTTATTTGAAACGTTTTTAATTCGAAATCGTTCACTATAATTTTTTTAAATTTCCAATGATTTTAAATCGCAGTTAATAATTAATAATTACTGCTACAAACTGATAATGGCTTGTACAACAGTTATTATATCCGAGTCGTGATTTCTGGAGATGTATAATTTGTGTTCAAGTTAATTTTTCCAATTTGGTTCACTCCTAAAAATATTTAAAAATTATTTTAAAAACGTGGATATTAATGTTGAGATTATAGTTTCAGCGCTGACCGCTTAAAATATACTCTGAAACTTGCTTGATTTTGCTTGCATTCTCTAGAACTCGTTTGAATTTCCATGAATCCTTCTGAGTTTCATTAAATTTGCTCTAATTCTGTTAAATTTTGACGAATTCCACTGTATTTTCAATATTTTTTGAAAATTCATTTGAGCTACCCTCAAGGACCCCCGAATCCCATTGAATTCTCGTGAATTCATTGTAATTTTTCTGAATTTCCTGATATTTGCTTGAATTCTCTTGAATTTAATTGAGTTCTCTGGAATTCGCTTGAGTTTGCTTGGATTCTCTAGAAATCACTTGAATTTCCACTGATTCCTATGAATTCTGTAAATGCTCCTGAATTTTACTGAATTCTCTATAAGTCTGTCAAATTTTGTCGAATTCCATTGAATTTTTAATATCTTTCTTAAATTAATTTGATTTTTCTCGAAGTTCCCTGAATTACCTTGACTTCTCTTGCATTCCTTCTAATTCTGTTGAATTCCCTGAAATTCGCTTGAGTTCTCTTGAATTTAGCTGAATTCTCTGGAACTCCCTTGATTTCGCTTGGATTCTCTAGAACTCGCTCAAATTCCTATCAATACCCATGCATTCCATTAATTGTTCTGAGTTCTATTGAATTCGCTATAATTCTGTTAAATTTTGCGGAATTCCAGTGAATTTTTAATAATTTTCTTAAATTCATTTCGATTACCTTGGAGTCCCTTGAATTCCCTTGGAATGTTATGTTCATGCAAGTAGCGAGCATATGTCAATTCTTTCATTTTTTTATATCTTTTTGCAAAAAACTTTCGTACGCTCAGTATATTTTGAATTTGATGCGCAGGGGTGTGTGGAAGCAAAAAATGTTTGATAAGTAATGTTATTTGTTATAAAAATATTATAATATCAAATAGTATTTGTTTTAAAGTAGTATTTTGACGATTAAATTACTTGATTTCATCGACAAGGTCTAGTTGATAATTAAAGTATGTTATTCGATACTATGTTATTCTATGTTTTTTTTATTTATTCTATGTTTTTTTTATTCGATACTATGTTATTCGATACTATTCATTAAGGTCGGAAAACAAATGATATACATAATTACATATTCTGTTTGCTATAGATAGAAGAGAATCTTTTTTTTCAATTATCTACAACTTACGTTTCCAACGATGTCTATTATTATGAAAACTTATTATTTAATATTATTGGTTAATATTATAAACAAACTATATAAAGAGATTTCCAGTGTGCATTTCCAAAAGCAGAAAGAAATAATTTTCCTCATAATTATTGTTAAATGATGTTACCAGTGAAGCTTAGTGATGAAAATTTGTCATTTGATGTTATTTGTTAATTTCATGAACAAACAGTTAAACATCATTGGCAATATAATTTAAGGAAATGAAGGAAAGAACTATTTTTCTCTGACTATAAACGTCCATAGTATTTTTTTCCAAATAGTTTGTTTACGAAAAAATGAACAAATGGTACCATGATAAAGCATCACCTTGTCGATGAAAGCAAGTAATTTTAACGTCTTAATATTACTTTAAAAACGAATAATCCATTATGTTCACAATTTAATATTATAACTTGTTAATAACAAATAAGATTACTTATCAAATATTTTTTGCTTTCACACACCTTTTGCGCACAAAATCCAAAGAATATTCAGCGTAGGAAAATTTTTTTACAAAAAGATAGAAGAAAAAGGAAAGAATCGACAACTTGACGCCTCGATTCCATACTGCTCCACGTTGCGTTTAGGCGGTGTTCAGCTCTCCATCGCGTTTAGTCGCTGTACAGCTTCAAGTCCTGTGTATAAGCATAGGACCTGGAGCTATACAGCGAACAAACGCGACGGAGAGCTGTACACCGACCAAACGCGATGTGGAGCAGTATGGAATGGAGG
>JAUMHM010000072.1:15955460-15973370 GCA_032362435.1 Melikaiella ostensackeni
AGGACCCTGCCCAAAATGCATGGGGAAGCGGCGTTCGATGGATTTAACTGACACTCATTTATTTTGTACTTCATGAAACCAGAAGGAATTTTCCAAAAGGACTTGCACCAATTTTTAAATTCTAGGAAAATTTAAATGGATAAACTTAAGCTTTTCTTTGAGAACAAAATGAAATTAAAAAAAAAGTTATTCTCTTTATTTAATAGTTTAAAATAGGTTTGATCCGTCAGGGCTTAATTTGAAAATGTTCATAGTTAAGTCTTTTATTTTCACTTCGTATATTAAAAAAACTTCAAGTAGATACTTAAGACGATTTGAATTTAATAGCGTTTGAAATTAAACAATTTTGATTTCGTAATTATAGAAAATTTCTAGACGTTCAAAATTCAACAATATCTAAATTATCAATTGCACATGTAATTTTTTCGAATATTAATGATTTTTAATTGAAGATTTGAAAAATGTTACTATTCAAAATTAATCAATATTTTACTAAAAATATTCAAATGACAAAGATCTATTAGACATGAGTTATCTCCAACGGATCAGCAAATAAAAAGCCTTTAAAATTTTTAGACAGTTAAGATCTCCAGGCACGTTAAAATATTTCCATTCGTAAAAATATTAAAATTACAAAAATTGAAATTTTTTCAAACATATCTCACTAACTAGAATTAATAATTTATTGAATCATTTAACTCGTTTCAAAAATGTTTAGCTCTTAATCTTTCAAAATTTTGTTATTATGGATATTGAGATAGTTTATGTTTTTGATATTAGAAAATAAAGCATACATAACGTACATATTGACTGCTATTAATAAAACGAAAAGTGTTTTTTATTTCTTTTAATTCCAAAAACATTTACATGAAAACCCTTTTCACATTAAAAACTTCAATGAATAAGATAATTATTTTATCTCATATTTACTTGTTAGTTATTATTTCATATTTAGCTATTATTTCAAGAAGCTGCAGAGCAATTTTTGAAACAATTTCCCTTTTTATTTACTAAAGAATGTCTGAAATAATTTCCAGAACCTTTCAGCAAAATCAAAACATT
Organism: Melikaiella ostensackeni; assembly: GCA_032362435.1. NCBI lineage: Eukaryota > Metazoa > Arthropoda > Insecta > Hymenoptera > Cynipidae > Melikaiella > Melikaiella ostensackeni. The sequence goes on from JAUMHM010000072.1 coordinate 15,956,523, forward strand.
TTTTCATTCTACTTTTTTCATAACATGCACTGTTTCCAAGTTACAGCGCAATAAACTGTTGTTTTTATTCGCCAAAACTGACCCTTGAGAAATGATATCTCAGAAATTATTCCTTGAAAAAATTTAGATTTGGGCATAAACTCATTCGAGGTTAGCACTTCGAATTTATCATAATAATTTTTTCAACTTTCAAGAGTGTAAGTTCATGTAAGTTTCTGTCCAAATTTCAAATTTTGTTGACCGATAATTTTTGAGATATAATTTCGCAAATATTTCAGTTTCATTAAAATGAATTGTTTATAATGCTAAACTTAAAAATAGTGCATCTTACAAAAAAATTACAAAGGACAAATTTTATTATTCAAGGCTGTATCATTAATTTGTTAAATCTGGAATAAAATTCTTTAATTTTCCAAGATAAAAATAACATAATGTAATTTTTAGTGAACAGTTTTATCAGGTGTCGTAACACTATGAAATTATTTATTTATACTACATATGAAATTGACTGCAAAAAATTCAAATGAATTGTTCATACAATTTTAGTTTAAATGATCGAAGAATATAATTTTTTCACGTGAAATCATCTCTGGGTGAAAAAATAATTTTCCGTGGAAAAAATTATTATTCTTATTTTACTTAAACTAAAATTTTTTGAACAATTTATTTATTATATTATGTACTATAAGTAAAAAATTACATAGAGGGACACCTGCTATAGCATTTCCACACCTGCTTTGGTTAATAGCAAAGTTAGCCTCGTAGTAGACTAGAACCTCCATTTAACGGTGGTCTCGGGTATGGCCTGCGATGGCCGTGAAGGTCTTCCAAAAATTTCTATGTCGAAAACAGTCAGGGCCGTATGAATCATTTCTAGTAGGAATACATAGTATTAATTAACTGTATTTTGCACAAATGTAGATTTTTCTTATCATAAAAGATGAACTTTTTTCAATAATGAAGACTAATTAATGAAAAGAGAATTTTCCACGTGTATTTAAACATAAATGCGAAATATGCATGCTAGTGTTCGAACTGCCCGCTTTGTAGCTACGGAATTGGTGAGATCCGCTGAGCTCACAGCACCTCTTTCTCTCGGCTCCTTGGACCCCTAATCAACGAATGCGAGGTGGCGGAAATCCCAGGAAGACATTATATACGAGTAGAGGGCCGTTGAATGAAGGTTCCAGTGTAAGTTGTGTAACTCGGAGCAACAGGGACAAGATTTTTTACCATTTTTCCTGCGTGTCCCCGCAGCGTGAGATCGATTTTTCAAAGCGTAAAAAATATGTGATTAATATAAGTACTGATAGTGTGAGTAATTATGTTAAAATAGATATGTAAATAAAATATATTAACAGGATAAACTTAAAAACTGATATTTTTTATGTTTGTTGGATAAATGTCTGCCTTGACAGTTCAAGAACCTTTCCTTGACTTGCTTGAAGACGTTAATGCTGGAATGTTAAACGTCTAAAAGATTCGCCTGTAGATTTTTTGTTGATGTAGTCCAGGTGGGCTCCTTTGACTGCCCTACCGACACAATTTCACTGGAAATTCATTCAATATTCTCAGGCCCAGTCAAGCTTCTGAGATTTCCGCTACAAATACACAGGTATCACTTTGTAAAGATCCAAGTAGCTCTCATAAATTTTCCGAAGGCTCAAGAACTTGTTTTTCTAAATGGAATGGGAATTCCCCTGAATATCAAGTAATTACGGAGGCTGTCTTGAAAGAGAAGGCCGAATTCGGCATCTGTCTAGCGAACCAAGTAGAAAGGATTCTTGTAGTAAAGTTGCAGTGCAGTGGCCAGATATGAGAGCTTGAAAACTAAAATAGATTTCTTTATCTCCCAATTAGAGATTCGAAAGTTGAAAAATCAGAATCTACGGATTTTTACAATTACAAATAAAAAGGCCACTTAACTCAAACCGAGACCATTTACCATTTTCGGAGTGAGTGAATGTCGTTGAGCCGTTCAGTTTCATGTTTTTGTATATTAAACTTAAGCAGATTTTCAACCAGTTTAATATGCTTGTCGATATTTCGAACATGGAGAGTGAAGTGCATAAAAGAGAATGTGGTGAAAAGTGGATTCCGTTTTTTCTTTCGGATATTCAACGTCAAATTTGATGCTTAGGACAAAGGCGTCACTCGACGCTCAGCAATCAATGTATTCTCACCGTGTCGATTATGACTGAAAACTTGCTAAAAATTTCATCTTTCATTAATGATACAGAAATAAGTGTAGCAAGATGCGTAATACTCATTCATATCGGTTTCTAAATTCACTCCAGTGTTTTGAATATTACAATTTACGGCAGTGACGCCGTGTCCTTAGCCTTTCGTGCTCCAAACGAAATATTGTCAAAGTGCACTGCTTGTGCATATCAAGTCGTGTCTCATGCACCTCACTCTGTAATAAAAAATGCTTTTTGATTTTATGAATTTTACATCAATTTCTTGGTTTTGCAAGTTCTACGTCCCTTTATAATTTCCAGTCTCTTATAAGAGAAAGATTGGAATCTCGCATATATGTATGATGTAGGTAGAAGAACAACAGATATGGAAGATATGGGATAATCAAATCAACCCTCTAAGATATGATCAAGTGGATCCTGTGCAATATGATCAAGTCGACTATCTGAGATGATCAAGTCCTTAATTCTAGATGGCCATTTTGAACATTTAGAAGGCTGTCCTATAGTTGACCCCCAGATATAATCAGACTTCCCTAACGGCTTAACGGCAAGGAATTACAGAGGCTGTCTTGAAAGAGGAAGCCGAATTCGGCATCTGTCTAGCGAACCAAGTAGAAAGGGTTCTTGTAGTAAAGTTGCAGTGCAGTGGCCAGATATGAGAGCTTGAAAACCAAAATATATTTCTTTATCTCCCAATTAGAGATTCGAAAGTTAAAAAATTAGAATCTACGGATTTTTACAATTACAAATAAAAAGGCCACTTAACTCAAACCGAGACCATTTACTATTTTCGGAGTGAGTGAATGTCGTTGAGCCGTTCAGTTTCATGTTTTTGTATATTAAACTTAAGCAGATTTTCAACCAGTTTAATATGCTTGTCGATATTTCGAACATGGAGAGTGAAGTGCATAAAAGAGAATGTGGTGAAAAGTGGATTCCGTTTTTTCTTTCGGATATTCAACGTCAAATTTGATGCTTAGGACAAAGGCGTCACTCGACGCTCAGAAATCAATGTATTCTCACCGTGTCGATTATGACTGAAAACTTGCTAAAAATTTCATCTTTCATTGACGATACAGAAATAAGTGTAGCAAGATGCGTAATACTCATTCATATCGGTTTCTGAATTCACTCCAGTGTTTTGAATATTACAATTTACGGCAGTGACGCCGTGTCCTTAGCCTTTCGTGCTGGAAACAAGATATTGTCAAAGTGCAGTGCTTGTGCATATCAAATCGTGTCTCATGCACCTCACTCTGTAATAAAAAATGCTTTTTGATTTTATGAATTTTACATCAATTTCCTGGTTTTGCAAGTTCTACTTCCCTTCATAATTTCCAGTCTCTCATAAGAGAGAGATTGGAATCTCGCATATATGTATGATGTAGGTAGAAGAACAACAGACATGGAAGATATGGGATAATCAAATCAACCCTCTAAGATATGATCAAGTGGATCCTGTGCAAGATGATCCTGTGCAAGATGATCAAGTCGACTATCTGAGATGATCAAGTCCTTAATTCTAGATGGCCATTTTGAACATTTATAAGGCTGTCCTATAGTTGACCCCCAGATATAATCAGACTTCCCTAACGGCTTAACGGCAAGGAATTACAGAGGCTGCCTTGAAAGAGCACCTAACTGTAGCAGATAAGGTAGAAAGGGTTCTTCTAATACAATTCATATAACATAATCAGTCTGACCATCTAGGTGTTTGAAATGACCTTCCATTTTTCTCCTTGTACCTCTTAAACTATCCTGAAGTCACGCGCTTGGTCAAAAAAGTTTTGCAAGACACATTTTTCCCGCATAGTTTACTGCTCCCAGCGCTTAGCAAGGTAGGAGTTACAGGTTCAAAGTAAGGGCTAAATTTGGACTCGGATCTGGTACCCTCCGTAGTGGTTAGCGACGTGATTCGTTATCGAAGGTTGGCCTCGTGGGACCTCGTTCGAAACGTGCTTCCGGTGCAGCGGAAGTGGAAGTCTCCAAGGACACATATGAACGTCCGTTTCCCACAACTACCCGATTCCGGATCGATGCAGCTACTATAAATTGGGATTGGGATGGTCTCAAGGTCGACAAAGCCGGTTCTTTCTCGCTGAGCCCGTTCGATACCCCGCAAATGGATTCCTAATAGAAATCCTCGTCTATAACGTATCTTCGAATGATCTTAAAATAGAGCTAAATCTTCTTTACGATCCTATTACGAGAGGTCTTTTATATTTAAGAGGAATTTATTACTTTGACGAGACCAATTTGCCTCGCGTTCTTGAAATACTATTCACAGTTGCTAGTTACAAGGTTTTTAACTTCTGGTTGATATCAACTGTTACATTTTATCCATATTCTGTACTACTATTGAATATTTATTAAGTACAGTTAGTATTTAAATTCGAGTTCGACCATCGAGGGATTTAAAAAAATAATATCGTTAACTCACTGTGAGCAGAACCTATCCGAAGAATTGTGTATTTGAAAATTTGGAGTTTAATTTTTAAACTCATAGCATTAAATTATATATAGTAGAAGGTTTGATATGAATTACAGTGTACACTAAAACTATTTCTCATGACAAAGGAAAATTTGAGCTGAGGATACAGAAAGTGTTAGAGCAGTCCAATTTCCTTCCAGAAAAAGATTTTAAGTTGGCATTAGTCGAGGCACATGAATATTCCCCAAATTTTATTTTCCCTAATATTTATATCACCTTAAATTATCTAATCGAATGGCAATTCGCTATAATTTTAATTTATACTAATGACCAATCTACCTAATTTTTGTTCTTACGAATTACTTTTTGTGCTAATTTTTATTTTTTCGAACTACCATTTCCCTACTGAAATAAAATCTCAGGAATATCTCAGACGAAATGTCAGGCCAGTTCGGGTCGATTTCAGTCTAATTTAAGGTATTAGTTGAATGACTTCTTCTCTAGAAAAAGTCTCGGAGATTTGAGTCCCTTTTTACAACTTAATTTATAGCAGTCGGAACTTGATGATACTGAAGTACGACAGGCAGTTATGGTCTCGCTATCATGCAACCTCCCTAAAACTAATCCCTTTTAACACTTTAAAACTTAATATTCATTTATTCACATGCATACATTTATATATGATAACCTATATATTTATATTTATATACAGTACTCCTCTGATGGTTAATCTAAAAATGCTATATGTTTTACGTATCACGTACAGTTTGCGAGATATATGCAAAATATGATACATTTTCAAATTTACAATGTAAATTTTAGATATTTAGAATTGCAAAGGTTTCTGGTTCAAAGATTCTGATTTATTAACTTTCGAATCTCAAATTTCGAAATTGAAAAAATATATATTTTAGTTTTGAAGCTCTTACATCTGGCCACTGCACTGCAGCCAGTACAAGAATTCTTTCTACCTGGTTCGCTAGCCAGATGCCGAGTTGGGTCGCCTCTTTCAAGGCAGCCTCTGTAGTTCCTTGTCGTTTAGGGAAATTTCAATTCTATTTACAAAACCAAGTTTATGAGAATTCAGAAAATTTATGAGGGCTACTTGTATCTTAAAAAAATGCTACCTGGGTACTTTCAGAGGAAAATCTCAGAGGCTTAAATTATGCGCTTTTATGCGCCTAAGAATATTCAGTGAATTTCCAGTGAATTTGTATTGGCAGGGTTGTCGTAATTTTTATTTTACCTAATTATAATTTGACATAATTTTTATAATACCGAATTCCTATTTGAGATAATTCCTATTCGTCCGAAATACAATAAGACATAAATTTCATTCTTTCCAAAATAGCGTCCGGCATTCTTGTTGGCTGATACGATTAGGTATAATACGATACGGTAATTAGGAAATGTAAAAATTATGACAAATGATAATTCGAAAGAATGAAAATTATGACAAATTGTAGTTCGGGAAAAAAAAATTAGGTAAATTGAACATTAGGATGAATGGAAATTTTAGCAAATTGCTATTCAGATAAACGATTCTAGGTGAAATGAATGTTAGGGAAAATATAATTTTAGAAATATTCAAACGTCTCGCGTTAGTACCTTTCTTTCATGTTAAACATACATTATAAGAGCAAACATTTTTTACTAACCGTGTGGAAATGCCCCGTCTAGCCATCTCTGGAACTTCAGCCCCTGTCAGGGGCCCATGTGGACAATCGACAGGTGAAAATCCACGAGGGCCCCCACAGGGGGCTCTGCTCGTTTGCCCTCCCTGTCGATCGGTTACAATTTCTAAGTCAAAAGGATAATATTTTTTTTAAACTAGAAATTTTGCTGTTTTGTAAGTTCAAGCTTATAAAGAAATGAATTAATGATAAAAATATTATGACATTTTTTTGGAAGTTAATCTTTAAAATCTCAGACACTCCACATTGGGAATTTATTATCCATGAGGGCATGGTTGCCGTCATACCTGATTTTATTAAAATCAGACGATTTTTTGTCGTACTAAATTGCCTTTTGTGTTGAACGGTAACAATATCTCATCCAAATGTGCAGTTATTGAAAATAAAAATAATTCCCAAAAATTAAGACGCGTGTGCGGAGTGTCTGCCTGGAAAAAAAGTTATAAATTTTGTGGTAAGTTGGTCAAAAGGAAAAACGGATGTGTGATAATATGCTGGCCAAGAGTTCAAGTCCAGGTCGAGGGAGTAATATTTTTTATTTATTTATTTATCCATAATAGCAATACATATATATTTATTAAGAAACCGCTGATGAGGAGACAATTATTAAAGGTATTCTCAAAAATTAAAAATGACCGTCGAGGCAACTGAGAGAGGCCCACGAGGGCCCTCTCCATTTTCTACACGGGTATGTTATTCAATAACATTAACATTCACAAAACACAATATTAAATAGTTTAATTCAGAATGTTCACAATTAGAAATTGTTTACTCCTCTAAGTATAAGTGAAGGGTAGAATGCCATAAGGACATAACCGACGAATTTCCGAACATGAGATTATTGGCTCAAAAAATATAAAAAAATGTAATACATATTCTGATTGAATGATTTTTTTATGAACTCATTAAAAAAGTTTTTTTTATGTAAGCATGCGTGAGGGCGTAACTGTAAATTTGCGATTAGGCGTCTGTGCGCATGTACTGTCGAATCAAGCTATATAGATGGTTACAGCTGACAAATTCGTATGTGAAAGTAAATTTTTACTTAAAAAAAAAATACAGATTTGATTTTTCATTACCTTCCCAAGTTGAAAAAGCGTACCCCTCGATCGAAAAAAATTTTCTCCTCCATTTATTCGAAAGCTAATTATATTTTGTAATAAAACTTTCTCTGTCATTTCAGCAACTTAATAGCCAAAAAAAAAATTTTCATTTCTATCTTGAATTGAAAGTTGGATTTTTTATCACCATCTAAAGTTAAAAAAAACGTGCACTTCAAGTGAAAAAAAATTGTTCCTTACATTTTCTCGGAACCTCACAACATTTTCTAATAAAACTTTTCAGAGTTCAAATCAGTACTGATTTATTTCGAAAGCACTACTTAATTTTTCTTTTAAATTGAGAATTCGATTTCTGAGAATGAATTTTGTCTCTCCTGTGAAATCGTGAAAATGTGGCTCAGGCCTTTATTGCATGCTACCCTTCAAATGTTATCTAAATTAGATGGTTTGGAATATATATGTCTAAACAATGATAAAATTCTAGAAGCTATCACTCTATTTTGATTTTGACCTCATTTCAAGACTCTTTCTTTTAAATCAGAGCCTTGAACGATAAATCTTTTCAAAAAGAAAGCTTTCGAAAGTTCTCGAAAATTGGAGCGCTATCAAATCTAACAAATATTTTCATATTAGTATTTCGAATTATATTTCTGTTAGTGATGCAAAAATGCTGATAAGATAAAGCTTACAGGAAATACAAAATTTATGTGTATGGGAATGATTATAACTAGTATCTTTTTTGAATTGGAAAACTTTTACTTATAGTTTCATATTGAAATCGAAGTGAGCTTAAAATTGAAATTTTTCTTAAATTTTCCAAGCTGTTTTATTTGTCTGAACTGGACCCATTTTTAATTTTTGAATTAGAACTTTAGCAACAGAAAGAATTATAAGAATGTATTTAAATTTCGTTATATTGAAATTGGTCCATTTAGTTCCTATTCATAGTCAAATTTCGGAAAATTCCGAAGCAATTCTTCTTCTTCTTTGAAAACTTTCTCGCTATATAATATATACTTACCTGTATTCATTATCTTCATGTTATTCTATGGTGTCAAAATAGTTCATGAATGCCAAAATGATGCCCCTTCACCAGTAAAAACCGTTTCATGATCAATTTTTTGTTTACCCTTCTTAAAAATTATTACCTTATCAGCTACCTTCTTTGAATTCAGTCTCTCAATATTCATTTGGAAATTTCTTTTTTTTTTTTACAAAAAGAACTCTTAGTTTCTTTATTTTTTCACATTTGTTGGTCATATAACCGGTATTTTTTTAAAGATGTTCATTAGTTATCTATCCTAAAAACTCAATAACCTTCAAATAGTTGATAAAATCGAGGAAAATAGCTAGATTATTGCCAAATAACATTAGGTATCTCAGATAACTTGTTATTTTCGCTTCAGGAAAAAATCATAATTTTGCTGTAATCTTCATCTTTGATAGCTTGTTTTGTCTTCGAAATAATGTTTACAATTCTATATTTTGATGGTTCTTATAAAAAAATAGTTGCATCAAATAGATAAAAAAAAAGAAAGTGGCATGTCCACTTAACCAAATCACCATATCTATAAGTTCTTGGGGTCGCTGATTTCGAATTTGGTGTCAAATTTGCTCCATCGCCTCAAGTTTTTGAGAAATCGCTAAGTCTTTTTCGAGTCTCTCAAAATCGACTAGTGACCCCCTGAACAATTTTCCCCTTGACATGGAGCCTCTTCCCTAGGAGTTCAGTAGCCTTCTTGTAGGGAATCTACAGTTTAAGGTGGATTCCGAATCACCAAAGCCCCAGTTGAAGTACATAGAAAAATTTCTATTGGTACCGGCACATGGATCGAGCCCCAGTCCAACTTGCTCGGAAGCCTGACGCGTTATCGTCGGAGTCACCGACACTCTTTACTTAGCAGCTTAATTTTAATAAAATTAATCAAAATAGAATTTGAGATGATATTTTAAAGGACTAGGGAACATCTTGGCTCAAATTTGCCAATTTATCCCAGCACGCCATTTGTTGTACGCTATCAGAGTCATTATCATTAAGGTATTGTTATAATAACTACCTTCAAGTAATTTGCCGACAAAGTTAGAGAAGTTTCCACCATCCAGGAGGTGCGCGTGCCGAGAATCTGCTCTTTCTTTTTACCCTTTTTTTAGCCACTCCCGAACCATTAATTCTATTCCTCTTTTTATCAGTCACCAAGAATCCTCGATCATTGAAAATGGGAGGATGTCGTGCAAGTGGAGAACGAGATCGATTTGCACATTCGTTATTCGACGATAAGGACTAACACGTGTCAGATCTATCAGAACATTTCTAAGGGTTGAACCTGCACATCGCTGACTCAGGAGACAAGGTGAAACAACGGTTTCCTGAAACCTCGATCGGTTTTCCTTCGTTAAAGGCCATTACAATAATTGCTTTGGCAACTATCCTCCCAAACCACAATGTCCCTCGATCCTCTGTCTTGTCTGTATACTATCTTCCTTACTATACCACCAATTTCCTCGTTCTCTGCTGAAAGCTAACTCTTACTATATCTATGTACCTCTACCTTTTCTACACCCTGAAAGGCAGACCAACCAAACACTTTTCTCCGCCCCGCCCCACCTCTTGACCCTCTTTCTCTGACAGGAGTACCCGTTTAACTCCCTTTCTTGCACTCCTAATACCCCAATACTGAAGTCGAAAATAGAAAATTTAAAACGATTTCTGCTTCCACTGTACCGCAGCTCGCACACGGTGTGCCCGAACCAACTTTAAATAGAAGGCTATGGTGGGCTTGGATCGATTTAGACCCAAAAGGGCTTGCACCTCTCGTTTTTCTTCTGGAATCATTTCATTGATGCCTCACGATTATTTTGTGACCGAAGAGAGAAAAAATGGCTGGAGGGATTATCAAATAAACTTAATTCTTTATTTTTAGGTTCGAGTGTTGTTCCGAATCGCGCTCACCTCCGATTTTTTTGATACACCGTGTATTCATGTATCTCGTCGCGCTGGTTATGAAAATCATAAGGAGAATTTGCGAAAAATTTATTTTCATGCTGAAAACCACAAAAAGCCCATAAAATCATGGTTTTTCAAGTTTATTTCGAGAACGATTAATAGTTTGAAAAAATAATTTTCATAAAATTTGTCGACTTTATCAAAATATATATTTGATGTTGTATTCATTTACTTCGCGCGAGTGGAATTCTTCGAAATGTTTGATGATAAAGATAAAAATTTCATGCCTAACCCTTGCCGAAAATGTAACTATTTTTATTACCTCCGATTTTACTTTAACTTCGTATATTCATGTATTTTAACGCGCTGATTACGAAAGTCGTAGTGCGAATTGGCGCAAATTTGATTAGCATGGCGAAAACCATAGAAAACCCATAGAAGTCATGATTTTTCGAATTTATCTCGGTGAATGCAAGAAAATTCGGAAAAATTTCCAGACGAACGTTATAGAGTTATTCAAGATATACATTTTTCACCTGAAGCACTTTACCTTCAGGATGAATAGTTTCTGATGAAATCGCTTTTGAAGTATAGTAAGTGCAACAGGCTTGAGTGCAGTAAGTGTTAGGCCTTTCTCCACCGTCCGCGCTGACGGTACTTCAAGAGCCGTTGTTTACGTGCACTCATTATTTTTAGGGCGACTCAAACGATCATATAATACGAAAGGTGAGTGCAGATGTTTCATTCTGAAATTTGTTTGTCTTAGTTTTTCTTTTTTTTGGAGGTTTTTAACCTACTATCAGGATTAATCAGCAACACAACATTTTTAGTTTGAGTCTGGTTTTTCAAAATCGAGATAAGACACTTCAGTGGTTACGGGATATTAAATTGATTCCGATGGAACGATTCTGTTGTAAGCCTAAAAACAAAATGGCTCTCAGGGAATCAGAATTCACCTGCGGTATATTTTCCTGTCGGAAAAAAGAAAATATTATTACTCTCAAACTCTTGCGGAAAATACATGGTTTGAAAACTGTCACATTTCTGATAAAGTTCGACCCAAAAGAGCCTGCACCTCTTGTTTTTCTTCAAAAATCATTTCAGTGATGCCTCACGATTATTTTGAGACCAAGAGGAAAAAAGTGGCTGGAGGGAATATCGAATAAACTTAATTCTTCATTTTTATTTTCTGGTTATTATATATATTTTCGTAAAAATAACTCCGGAACGGTGCTTTTTCAGCTTAAACTTTAAACTAACTAAAATTTTGGAAAAAGTGTGAAAAATTGCAGTTTTTATCAGATTTTAAATTATTTCTTTACTTTAGAGCATGGGACTTCAAATTTCTCTTACCGAAAATTAAAGAAAGTTAAATTCCACGTAAAACTAAAAAAGAATTATTTCTCTCATACAGTTTAGGAGATACAGCCTTCAAAAGTTATGTTTATCTGAAAAATTTGTAAAAAAAATATTCACTTTTCGTGAAATACCATATTTCCTGCACACTTTAGACAAAAATAGGCAAAATATGAGTTGAATCAGACTTGATTTCAAGCAAATCTAAAAAAATGAAATGTTACACTCCTCATATGTCCGAAGTTGCAACTTGTTCAAAAATAGCCACTTTTATGAAATTTCGTTAAGAATTAATTTTCTTTAATATTCGCCTTTCTATTTTAATTTGTGTTTAAAGTTGTTCTCATGATAAAAAAAGTACATAAAATAAAATTAAAATCTATACAACTTCAATAACTCCTGACATGTATCCACAAAAATGAGTTTTCTTTAAAAAGTTGATGCCCTTAATTTTTATTGATATATTTCAGGAATTATTAGAGCTTTTAAGATTTGCATATTATTGGATGTACTTTTATTATTATAAAAACAACTTTCAACACTAGTTGCAGTAGGAACCCAAATATCAGAAAAAAAACTTTTCAACGAACTTTCATAAAACTGGGTATTTTTCAACATGCTATAATTTCGGACGTATGAAAGGTATAACATTTTATTTTATTATTAAATTTGCTTGAAATCAGTTCTGCCTTATCTCACATTGTAACTTTTGTTGTTTACAGTGCATGGGAAATATATTATTTCACAAAAACTAAAACTAATTTTTTTTTTGACAAATTTTTTACATAAATATAACTTCCAAAGGCCGTATCTCCTAAATTGTATGAGACAAATAATTCTTTTTTTTTTAGTTTTATGGGGAATTTGATGTACTGCAATTCTTCTTGACGAATTTGAAGTACCATGCTCTGTAGTGAAGAAATATTTTGATAACTGATAAAAACTGAAACTTTTTACACTTTTTCCAAAATTTTAATGGGTCCTGGATGTTCAAAGATGATGTTCAACGTTCAGATACCTTTTTCCGATGCCGAACTACAGAGTTTGAGATACAAAAGCATCGCTTTGGAGTTGTTTTTGCGAAAAAATACATAATAACCTGAAAAGAAAAAAGAAAAATAAAGTTTATTCGACAATCCCTCCAGCGATTTTTTTCTTTTTTGTCTCAAAATAATCGTGATGCCTCTCTAAAATCATTTCAGAAGAAAAACGATAGGTCATGGCACCCTAATTTTTTCCTTCGATTTTGATTTATGATCTCAAAAATAGTGCGCAAACAAATTTCAACAAAATGCCCAAAACCATTTTTGAAAAAACTGTTTTCTAAGAGTGAATCATCGATTTTTCTAAATAAATGAGATAAATCCAGTGGCGTAACTACCGTACAGCGAAACTCCGCATTGCGGAGGGGCCTTCTCATGCGAGGGGCCCCTTGGGCTGAGAAGCAAAAATCTATTAAAGGAGTCATCAACAAATTACATACGTTGATTTAGGGGGGGGGGGGGGGTGAAAAACTTAGTATTTCTTATGTGGGGGGGGGGTGGAAGATCTTACTCAAGAAAAATTGTTACTAGAAAACGAATAAATCCAAAGATATAACAACTTAAAGAAAGTCCAGCAGAAATTCGATCTGTTAAACTAAAAGTCAATTTTTGTCTTGAAGAAAATGCGTAACTTATTGCATTATAAGTTTTTTAATTATGTTAAAAAATTGAACTTAAAACGCTTTAGATCCCTGAAATCTCAAGTATTGCATTTTCAACAAAACATATGAATTTTTAACCTAAAAAGACGAATTTTCAACAAAATAGTTGCATTTTTAACCAAAAGAGATGAAATATCTACCAGAAGAGATAAATTTTCCAATCAAAAAGACGAATTTCAAACGAAAGAGTTAAATTTATAAACAAGAAAGGGTTTTCAGTTAATAAAGAAAAAAAATTTATGAAAAATGTTGAATTTTCAGGCCAAAAAGAAGAAGTTCCTTGACAATTTATCTCTTTCAGTTAATAATTCAATAATCTGGTTGAAAATGAATCTGTTGTCATTGAAAATTTAACTATTTGGTTGAAAATTCATGTGTTGTGTGTTCATTTTGTTTTTTGATAATTCGTCTTATTTGGTAGAAAATCAATCTTCTTGGTTAAAAAATCATCCTATCACTTGAAAACAAAATAGTTGAATTTTCAACAAAAAAAAAGATTGACTTTCTAACATAATTTTTGAAGTTGCAACGAAACAATTAAATTTTCAGCTCAATATTTTAAATTTCAACTAAAAGAGATTCAATTTTAACCAAAGATGGAATAGGTAAATTTTCAGTTTAAAAAATTAATTTTTCTCCAGGGAAAACGAATTTTCTATAAAATAGATAGATTTACAGCCAATAGGTTGAATTTCGAAATCAATAATGAATGTTCAACCAAAAAAATGAATCTTCAACAAAGTAGTTCCAGCTTTCAACCAATAGAAAAATTTTCAACAAAATACATAAATTTTCTACATAATAGCTGATTTTTCAACTAAAAAAGATAAATTTTCAACCAAGAATAGAATAGTTAAATTTTCATTTAAAAATTAATTTTTAACCAAAAAGATTAGTTTTCTTCTTGAATGACAAATCGTCAACCAAAAAAATTATTTTTTAACACAGTAGTTCCACTTTGAACCAAGTAGTTGAATTTCCAACCAAGAAAGATGAATTTTCAACAAAACAGTTGAACCTTTAATTGAAGCAGATCGTTTTCAATGAAAAAAGATGACTGAGAAGAGAATGATTAAATTTTCAACCAAATAATTAAATAATTTTGATCTTAAAGGCTTTGGAACGAGGCCCTAAACTCAAAACTGAATTGCCTCATTTCACTCCATGAACACTAGAATTACTTTTTTGTTAGATATTTAGGGCCTACTCCTGTTTCAAATCAAGACTGTATTCAGAGTGGAAAATTGGATAATTGTAATAGTTTTTATGTGAAACGATTTTTTTTAACCCGAGCATTCGACAAAATCGTTTTACGTAGGAAGTATTGAAATTAACCAATTTTGCATTTTGAATACAGACTTGATTCTGGTAGTCACGAAGTAAAATCAGGCAATTCAATTTTAAGGTTAGGGCCTGGTTCCAGCTAACTATATGCTATTTCAGGAATTTATACTTTTTGAAACTTCTAACTGAAAGTTTCAACGTTAGTGAAACTTTTGAAACCTTAGCATTTTTAGCTATATTTATAATAATTATAGATGGAAAATGCATACTTTACATTTGAAAAAGGCTTTTTAATTTTTAAAAATACATCTTAATTTTAGAAAATGTGTCAAAACTGTTCTAAAATTGAATGAATTGAGTCAGAACTAACATAAGCTTGTTATGTTATTATAGATACCAATAAAAGCGCCAAAGTTTGAAATTTTTTATCATGATTGATAATCATTCAATTCACACACCAAATGGTCGTACTTTCAACAAAAATGTTGAATTTTCAGCAAAATATATGAATTTTCTACCAAAAAGATAAATTTTCAGGAAAGTACATTAATTTTAAAACAAGTAGTTTAATTTTCAATTAAAGAAAATAGATTTTCAACAGAAATACGAATTCACAACAAAATAGTTAAATTTTCAAACAAATTAATGATCTTGTAATTGAAATGATGAATCTTCAACCAAAAAAATAAATTTTTATCGAAGTAGGTCAACTCTCAACCACGTAGTTGAATTTTAAACAAAATAGATGAATTGTGAATTAAATACTTGAATTCTACTTATTTCTACTAAATGAAAAATTTATTTCTAACATGAAAAACAAATTTCCATACAGAGAATCACTTTCAACAAAGTACTTGAATTTTTAAGGTAAAAAAATGAATTCTTAATGAAAAACGTAATAGTTGAAATTTCAACTAAAAACGATTTCAATCACGAATAAAAATTCATTGAATTCAATTAAAGGATACAGTTTTCAAGAAAATACTTAAATTTCACACAAAGAATTCAGTTGAGAGAGAAAAATATGTCAATCAAATTGTCGAATTTTCAAGCCAAAAAAGATGAACTAGCCACCAAAGATATAATAGTAGACAAAAGCATAATAGTTCAAATAAACATTGAAGTTCATTTTGAATACTTTAAAAGTAGTATTTTAGAAAACTGGAAATTATTTCTTCTAAGACTAATTTCATTAAGGTTCTGGGTTTATTGAATTAACAGAATTTGTATGTGTGTTTTTATTTTTTAGTTGATAAGAATATTTTGTTCAGTACTAAGAAATTTATAACTCGGCCTTTGTCATTAAAAAAATAGGAAAATGCTTTGTATTATATGAACTCCTCTTTTTTTTAAAGGGGCCTCCTAACAAATTTTGCAGGAGCTCCCCACGTTTCTAGTTACGCCACTGGTTGAATTTGCATTTTTTCACTTCATTGATCAAAATGTTGTAACTTAATATAATATCAGTTTTTATCAACGATTAACGAGAAATTGAAATAGTTTTTCAGGTGTTGAGCATTGCATTCACTCATTGATTTTAGTAATTGACTCGAATAATAAGGAAGTGCTTGAAACTATGTACATAAGCCAAGTTGTTTTGAAATCCGAATATGCAGTTTCCATGGTCTGTTCGGTCCAAAATCCAAGGCCCACTTCTACTTTTTGACAAGAATCAGGAATATGAAAAAAAAGCTACTTGAACCTCAGGTGTAATTAAAACGTTCAAAACGCAGTAACTTCGCTGAAATTCAGAAATATAGTCTAAGTATTTTGATTCAAAATTGATATATGGCGGGGAATTTGTAACATTGCTCCTTTAAAATATGTTAGGTGCTCCACCTATTTTTAAATCATACTTCATTCATGTTTTTCTATAACTTTGGAACCAAAATACTCAAACAAAATGAACAAATTCCAAAGCTTCCTCTATTAGAAAGCAAAAAGGAGCAGTCCATAAACTACGTTACCAATTTTGGGCTATTAAATGTTCATTTGTAACCTGGGCTCGGTGCGCAACTTCAGATTGGGCTCGTCCGCTCTCTGTTTATCTATCTCTTACCTGTCCAATGAGTCAAGCGCTGCCTTAAAAACCACAAAAATTGAGCCCCTGGATGCAATAACTCGCTGAGCGCTCGAAAACGCGTAAAAGTATTGTCTGCGCGGTGACATTAC